>JACCGJ010011482.1:0-38140 GCA_013407085.1 Atriophallophorus winterbourni | reverse complement strand
ATAACCCTCGCGGCAATACGCCGTCCGATCAGTTGGGGCTTAGTTTAGTCCTTCAGCTACTTATAAAAGTAGCGAGTAGACGAGAACATCGATTCACATTGCGCCATCCGTCTACACAAATACTAGTTCGAAACGCGAAGCGTCCAGCGGATACGCATAGCTGATGAGAGGCAAAAACCTCGAAACCGGTCCTGTTCTTCCGATGAGATTTTAGCGTTTCGGAATGGTATTCTACTCTGATCTATCCTGGGGTTGTGATAACCCTCGCGGCAATACGCCGTTCGATCAGTTGGGGCTTACTTTAGTCCCTTCAGCTACTTATAGAAGTAGCGAGTAGACCAGAACTTCCGTTCGCATTGCACCATCCTTCTACACAAATACTAGTCCGAAACGCGAAGAGTCCAGCGGATACGCATAGCTGATGAGAGGCAAAAACCTCGAAACCGGTCCTGTGCTTCCGGTGAGATTTTAGCGTTTCGGAATGGTATTCCACTTTGAACTATCCAGGGGTTGTAATACCCTCGCGGCAATACGCCGTTGGATCAGTTGGGACTTAGTTTAGTCCCTTCAGCTACTTATAAAGTAGCAAGTAGACGCGAACTTCTGTTCACATTGCGCAATCCGTCTACACAAATACTAGTTCGAAACGCGAAGAGTCCAGCGGATACGCATAGCTGATGAGAGGCAAAAACCTCGAAACCGGTCCTGTGCTTCCGGCGAGATTTTAGCGTTTCGTAATGGTATTCTACTCTGATCTATCCAGGGGTTGTAATAACCCTCGCGGCAATACGCCGTTGGATCAGTTGGGACTTAGTTTAGTCCCTTCAGCTACTTATAAAGTAGCGAGTAGACGCGAACTTCAGTTCACATTACGCCCTCCGTCTACACAAATACCAGTTCGAAACGCGAAGAGTCCAGCGGATACGCATAGCTGATGAGAGGCAAAAACCTCGAACCCGGTCCTGTGCTTCCGATGAGATTTTAGCGTTTCGGAATGGTATTCTACTCTGATCTATCCTGGGGTTGTAATAACCCTCGCGGCAATACGCCGTTGGATCAGTTGGGGCTTATTTTAGTCCCTTCCGGCTACTATAAAGTCGCGAGTAGACGCGAACTTGATCACATTACGCCATCCGTCTACACAAATACTAGTTCGAAACGCGAAGAGTCCAGCGGATACGCATAGCTGATGAGAGGCAAAAACCTCGAAACCGGTCCTGTGCTTCCGGTGAGATTTTAGCGTTTCGGACTGGTATTCTACTTCGAACTAGCCTGGGGTTGTAATAACCCTCGCGGCAACAGGCCGTTCGATCAGTTGGGGCTTAGTTTAGTCCCTTCAGCTACTTATAAAGTAGCGAGTAGACGCGAACTTCGATTCACATTGCGCCATCCGTCTACACAAATACTAGTTCGAAACGCGAAGAGTCCAGCGGATACGCATAGCTGATGAGAGGCAAAAACCTCGAAACCGGTCCTGTGCTTCCGGTGAGATTTTAGCGTTTCGGAATGGTATTCTACTTCGAACTAGCCTGAGGTTGTAATAACCCTCGCGGCAACAAGCCGTTCGATCAGTTGGGGCTTAGTTTAGTCCCTTCAGCTACTTATAAATTAGCGAGTAGACGCGAACTTCGATTCACATAACAACACAAATGTTTATTCAATATGCAAGGTTAACACGTGTATTTATGTGCGAGGTTGGGTGTAGTCAACATATAGTTGTCAAGTTCAGCATTGAACAAGTTCAGGCTTGATGCGCAATTATAATGTGGGGGCAGACATCTTCATATAAAACAAACTCGGACAGCATAAAAAAACCTTCGACAATTTTATCTGGATTGTGTAATGAATAACTCGTAGCCCTGCGATCTGCTACCACTGGCTTTTTGCCGAAGAAACAGGTGTTCACGTGGGTGTTCCACTGTATGCAGAATGTTGAACAACAGGATCAAGTCACACCTGAGACGACATTACGAAAAGTCCAAGAGGTTCAGAGTTGCAATCCTCTCATCGGATGGTTATATAGCCCGGTTACCAGTCTTGAATCTCGGTGGTATAGCCGCTGTAGCAAGGGCATGCCCTTTTGTAACTATGGGACCATGCTTGAACTGCGTAATCCATTAGTGTTCTGATATATGTGGTAATTTTTTCCGGGAGTATCTGCTTTTTAAAATTGCCAAATTAGATTCCGAGCAATGTTAAGCTTTGGAAAGACGTTTTGTATACAACAGAACACTGCCGTGAAAACTTTAAATTACTGCTGATCCACACACCAAGGTCTTTCTCTTCCGTAACTCATGGGAATTGCTGAGTTTCCTGATATTATGTGAATTCTAAGGATTTTCTGACATTTAACATTTGACATTTTTGAATGTTGAATTGTAGGCAGTTTCGCAATGACCACGTATGAAGTGGTTAGAGATATTTTAGTACAATTTGTCAATCTTCTCTGGTGCGTACGCTAGTTAACACATTGATTTAATCCGCAAATAAAATGATTTTTTAGCGTATAATTTCAGGTATATCATTAGATCAAACCAGGAAAAGTATTGGTCCCAAGACTGAGCCTTGAGGTACGCCACTTTTAATTTCATCCTTGCTTGATAATGCCATACCAACTCTGACAATGATAACTCTATCAGTCAAGTATTCCTGTAACCACGTCAATAGACTTCAGTTTTGTATTTGTTTTATATCCATGTACTGATAACGCATTCGCTTGCCATAGTGCATATCCCAACTAGCATTCCGTGCTTTGAAAAACATAAAAAATATCAGTATGAAATTACAGTGAAACCTGAATTGAAATCATCGGTTGGGAGAGCACAACATAAGCTGTTGTCTTCAACACGACGGTTTGTGCACACACAGATGTTTAAATGTACCAGTCTGTAGAATGATCCATAAATAATTAATGGCGAATAATCAAACAGTGCTTGAATGTCAGCAACCCAGTTCGATTCGAAGGATTTAACTCGTAAGATGATATATTTCTAAGAATCCGTATTGGTAAATAAGGTAAAGTAATGTCACGATTGATATTGCATTAGTTCACAGTTCACCTAAACATAAGTACATCATGAATTGAACATCAATATGTTATAAGCAGCCATCGATCTGAGCATAAAGTGTTGTTTTCTATCAACCCGGTTAACTGCGCAATTTGTTGTTCAAAATCTTACCAGAATCATTTATCAATATGAAATCAAACTCAAACCTGAATTGAAACGTTTGGTTAGGCGACCACAACGTAAGCGGCTGTCTCCTCCACGACGTATTGTTGTTAGTTGTATGAACTCAATGTAACAATGTCATTCAAGTATAATTATTGTTATCACCTATTCACCGTCTCAAGGCTTATTGGACTTAATAATTCTGTCTTCATAGGATGACGACAAACAGCATGAAATCACTAGGTAAGTGTACTTATGGGGGATGTGAGTATACATTATCCTTATTTGCTAATTTTGTCTCTCACGGCTGCGCTTGAGCCGGTCAGGCTGATCCGTAAATGAGACTAAGATTCGGATTAACGGGACATGAACCAACGTCGAATTGATGTCAAGCTTATTGCTTGATTGATGACTGACACACATATTTACCTACCTCAGCTTTTACAACACAGTAGGGCATACGAGTTCCACAAGGTCTCCTTACTTGTTTCCCTATTTTTCTGAGTTCAACGGATAATCCCATTTGAGACAGCTCCGCTTTAAGCGTTTCTCGGGCATCGTTACCCCATTTTACTTATGGATGGATTTTAGTGACGATTCACAGAAATATTCCAAAAAAAGCAAACTCTAAGATTCTGATTCTACCAATAAGCTTACGCAAGCATTACAAAACAATAGAAAAATTAGGTCCAGACTGGCAGACATACTCATGTTTGTCTGTGCACTGTGAGGACGTCATTAATATAGTGTCCGCTAATTCCACTATACAGTTTTGTTATTCTCTGAGTGCACGCTCTTCGCATCGAATAGTTTGAGTCAAATAGATGTGTAACTGGTTATTCAAAGTCAATCACGAAACACTATCCGAGTATTTATAACAGTCCAAACTTTCAGATTAGTTCCCCATACAATTTTAATTACTTTCCAACGAAGGCGCTGCTCCTGAGGGGTAGGCCAAGTGCCTATAATAAGATCATTGCAAGAATTCGTACTAGCAAATTCCGATACGATATATGACAAATTCAGGTGTTTGAATTAAATATATGAATTTTGAAATTATTGCAACGTCAATTTATGATTCACTGATGTCTAGTGGAACACAATTTGTGATGCTTTCAAATAGATCGGATGTATTTATTATATCACAAATGTTAAGCTTATCTTATGGAGTTCTATAAACTCTGTTTAAATGGATCTATAATTCAGAATCTAACTACACTCGCTCTTCAGGACGTTCGGGATACAAACTTTCTATGCTTTTTTACTGAGCCAAAATAAAAGACTTATTTCTCGGTGCTCACACTCATCAGACATAGCCAGTAGGGTCGCCTTACGTTTGGCTTGATAAACTGAGAACGCCGTACAAAAATGCACTTCAGAGCCATTGACGTTTGTTTTTCATCGCAGTTGAACCTCATTTAATCTCGTGATAATCAATGCAATGTAATGACCAAAACAGAAAGCCTAAGGAATTTATCAGTATTTTCACCCTCTCCGCTTACTTGTGCCTAGGATTCAAGTTTTGTTCTCTACCGACGATGAAGATATTTGTAGTGTCTTGTGAATCAACAACCAGGGTCGGAAACTGTAGTGTTGTTCCAGCGGTAGCCAGTTTCCGTGCGCATTTCGCCACACTAGGTCTCCGACCTGCGTCAAGATTTGGAATAGTAATCTCGTCGTTTTAGTCAGTACGAACAGGATCAGCAGTGTCGGAACAACCGGTTGCAGTGAGTTGCTTTCTAGTTCTAATTACATCAAATACGTCGTGCGGTGCTTTTGTGTAATATAAGACTGGATATGCATGTCCAAGTAGATGATTGGTCGATATACCATAAATAATTTATAACCATTAAGCAGGAATTGCATGCCTTTTTTTCTGAAATCGATTTACAAACGTCAAAGAAATTATTATTAGTGGTGAATGTGTTTGTTATTTATATTTGCGATCATTCAATTGATGTCGAGCATGAATGTGTATAAGAGACTATTGACCGACTAATTCTGTACAGCGTTTTAAATAACTAAATACACCTACATCTTTCTCAGGGAAAGAGAATAATCAAGCGATCGACGACAGTTGCACAAAAATGATCTACGTTCCTTTTTTGAAGCTGTATCTGCCGCAATAATGCAGTTTTATGACTAAATGTAATGTGAGGATCCATTTAATTCTATCAAATTTCATTAAATAATAAAAAAATTAACCAAGTACCCGAATTCCAAGAGATAATATAAATTTATTTAGGACAAAGAGTCCTGGTTCAAAATTCGTTCTATCGTTTACCATTCTATATAAGAGCTTCGGATTCTGTTGCATCTGAGAAATCAATTAGGATTAAAAAGCTCGATTATCATCTACAATTAGGCTGATAACATTATTTCGCAGTCTCATGAATTTTGCTCAAGAATCTGCTGTGTTGGTATCCTTGTGAAGTTCCAAAGACATACCCCTTGTTTCATTCACTTTTTAGTCAAGCTTCGTAGTAATATTGTATTACGTTAGGACGTTTCTTTGAATCAAACATTAAATGTTCCTCCAATACAGATTTTGTGTACTGTAATAGCGATGGCCAATGACTATCCGGATAAGAGTAATCCAATTGTGCAAAACTAGTGGTTTGTAACTCGGCACCCAGAATGCGGTTGTTCACCCGTCTAAAGCATTTCTTTCAGTCATTGTTGAGCCTAGCTGTACAAACGTACTCAAATTCTAGTACAAAGTGATCGCTTCATCCGATTGGCGGTTTATAAACGACATTCTATACAGCTGTGGGATTTGATGTAAGTTTAATTCCAAGTCAGACGCTTGTTCGGATCTCTCCCTACTAGTAAATCCAAAAACGTGGTTATAAAAGAGTACGTGAACCAAGACGGCTGGAAGTTTATATTCAATTGTTACTAAAGGATGTTTATCCCTGCTATGGAGCTGGGGGAAGCTGGCATCCCCCATTATCAATATATGAGAATTATACCGCGTTTTTATATAGCGCAAATCCCTAATCAGTATATTGTTCAGCTCTATAGATGCAATTGAAGAACGATAGTACACTACAATAATATAGTGTTCTCCTGAAGTAAGAGTCAGATTGCACTAAATTGTGTAAGTTATATGAAGGTTCCAGTCGTTCGTAGCTCTACAGATAAATGATTGCTTGAAGTAGAGCGCTGAATCTCCACCATCATCTGCACGATCACGCCGGAAAAAAGACATGCTGGGCCTAGAGAATTCATTATCAGAGAACGGGGCATGAAACCACCTAGCTGGTATTGCAACTGTTTCTAGCGCCGTTTCAGTATAAATCTTGGACAATTCGATCAATTTGTTGAAAAAGCTGTTTGCGTTTGTATATAGGCACTTAATTTTATATTTCGTGAGAAATGACTGAGTGTAAACAGGAGTATTTTGTCCGGGTTCACTGGAGTTGGACTTTACAAGTAGTGATTAATCATGTGGTATGTGATTCGGCGTTAAGCAGCGTGATGTTGGATTCCTCTAAATAGTCAGTGCCTGAGATTATAAAATATGTGAGCTTTTAATTGGTCGTCGACCGCTTGAATCGACAATTAGGTTTCGGTTTAATTTGCTCATTCCAACTCGATTTGAGCCAGGCCTTAGAGGATTTTCGAAGTTTTGATTTTTTACAGCGAGATGGAAATGCTGCTATCCGCTGCCTCAAGAGTGGGTGTTTGACTTATGACATTGAGTTTGAGTTGACTAAGTCTAACATCATTTCCTAGTGTTCGTAGTTTCTTCATTCCGACCTCACTATGTCGGCCACAGCGCTGGTCATGGAGGTAATATTCAAAGGTTCCGGTCCATCCCTGTTAAATTTTAGCGATAAAAAAACATAAAATGTGTCTACAAAAAAGTGCTTTAGAAATATTTTGAGAACACATAGTTTAGCGAGGTTGCTTGACGTATTGCTCTACAGTTTCTTAAATCGATGCTTCAGAACTATTTTCTGGTACATCAAGTAGAAATATACTTTGTGATACCGTATTTTCCTTCACCTTCAAGTTACCCGACCTTTCACACTAAGGTACATCGTGATATATGCGTTAGTTTGAGTCGAGATCTGTCTTAATTAGGTACGCATTCAGCAGTCAGCTCTCCATATTAGCCTCTCATGTCTGTGTTACCTTGAGCGAGCGAAGTTGACTAATATGAGCTAAAGATGAGTGGCGAATAAGACGAGTCACTTTTTGTGCGATTACATGTTAAATTTCCATAGGTTGCAAAGTTGAAAGCATTTCCGGACGTCGTGTTTCTGTTTGCTATGTAACAGGATTTCTTAGTACTCGCTTATATTCGTACATATGCAGCTCAGGTCTTATGAGGCGTTCATTTATTGACAAACGCAAAGTCAGATTTTTTCGAATTGAAAACATTTGGAGCTGTATTTATGAGTCAGGTAGAGCAGTTTATGAGTGTACTGCTGAGGTTGACCGTAACAGAAAATATCTGTAAAAATGTTGTACACCCTTAGTCGTTTTATCTGATTCCAAAATGAGATTAAACATGTTTTTTATTTGACAAAACTATAGCATTCGTTTCTTATTAATTATTCGCCCACAAATCCCACTATTAAGTAAAAATAAGCCTTGAGTGCAAGCTCTTCGCATTAAAATATTTCACTTAATATTTGAGTGACGAGAAATTCAAATTCACTCGTAAAATACAATCAGTCTACGTTAGATCAACAATGTATGAAGAGTAAGCGTTTTTGAAATTTCACAGTCACAACTTTAAACAAAATTCCCTCAACAATTTTGATTGCTTTTTCAACAAACACGCTGCTCCTGGGGTATTTTTTACCTCTAATAAGATAACTACAAAAATCATTGCCAACAAATCGATGTTTACGTTCAGGTACGATTTATTTAATTATAAATTCAAGGATTTGATATTTAAATTTGCATTTTAAAATTATTTCACCCTCAATATCAGATGTAGTGGTGTCTGATCGAGCAAAATTTGTGATACGTTCGAATAAATCGGATGTTTTCCTCATATCACAAACGATAGCCTTATTGTCGGGTGTATATGAACTCCATTTATTTCAGAATATAATTAGATGCTGGTAGTAGTAAATTCAATATACAAACTTGTAGTAAATAATTAGTAAACAAAAACCAGGTCATCTGACACTACGGCGCTTGACTTGATAAAGTAACAATGCCGTACGAAAATGCAATTCAAAGCCATTGATGTTTATTTTCCATCACAACTAAATCTTAGTTAATCTCGTGATTAGTTAATGCAAATTCATGACGAAAACATGAAACCTGAGCAAAAGATTAACTTTTTTTCATGCTTTTCACTCACGTGTGACGAAGATTAGAGTTCTGATAATTACAGGAGATGAATAACTTCGCCAGGTGCTTTTTTGTACATTCTGGATGGAGATGCACCTCCGAGAAGATTGATTGATCGATATACCTTAAATACAAAATAATCTCAAAGAATGACTTAGCTGTGCTTTTCTAGTGAAATCGATTCAAAAGCGTCACCGGAATTATTATTAGTAGTTGTTGTTGTTGTTGATTTTATTGACATCATTTGGTTTAAACCGGTGATGGATATGCATCACAGATGCGTGACCGTCTCATTCTGTAACGCATTCTGAATCACTAAGAGCTTCAGTTTTGGAGGAACAGTCCCATCTACATTTCTCTCAATGATAGACAATAAGCAAGCGATCGGCGACAGTTGCACACTGATGGTGTGATCTACATTCATCTTTTCTAGCAGTATATGCTGCAATAATGCGTTTTTGTAACGAAGTGTAATGTTAGGAGGTAATTAATTCTATCAAATTTCATGAAGGGAGGAAGCCTTTGTCATGTAGCCAAATCTCAAGAGACAAATTAATAACAAAATCATTTTTGAAAACATGGATAGTTCGAACAGTATTGGAAAACTCAGTTGCGAATAAAAATTAACAACACACTTTGAATTATTAATCGACTAGAACAACAGGTAAATGGAAGCAGAAAGCAAAAAGATCGTTTTGTTCTCGAACGACGGATTAGATATTGACCAAGAATGTAAGATAATAAGCGGCAATCAGAATTATATCATACAGTGTGTGTGTAACATCGGTTGAAATTTCTGCGATCAATCTGTCAAATTTACGGGATTGTTGGCCTCAAAGCGTGAGTGCTTGATTTTCGTGATGCTGCTATGCAAAAGAATATTGCGGAGTGTAATGTTAGGAGGCAATTAATTCTATCAAATTTCATGAATAGAGAAAGCCCAAGTCATGTAGCTAAATTTCAAGAGACAAATGAATAACAAAATTAATTTAAAAATATGGATCGCTTGAACATTATTGGAAAACTTAGTGGCGAATAAAAATGAACAACACACTTTGAATTAACAATCGGCTAGAACAACAGGTAAGGTTAAGCAGAAAGCAAAAAGATCGTTTTATTCTCGAACAACGGATTAGATATGGACCATGAATGCAAGAGAATGAGCGGCAATCAGAATTATATCATACACTGTGTGCAACATCGGTTGAAATTTCTGTGATCAATCTGTCAAATTTACGGGATTGTTGGCCTCAAAGCGTGAGTGCTTGATTTTCGTTCATGCTGCTATGCAAAAGAATATTAAGATTCCATTTTTTGAAAAGGTTTCGCTCCTGTCACAGATTCTTCGTAGACCAAGGGTGTCTCTACCAACTGGGTTAGGGTTAAATTGCACTTACCTGACCAATCCAAATTTACCGATGTTAGACAAGCGATATCATTGTAAATTGACCCACACCGTATATTTCTAAAACCTTTAATATATTCAATGTTGAGTGTGTAGGTAATACCTTTATCTACTGAATGACTGCTTGCGTAATCCGTGTGCGCAGTATGAGTCGCGCACCTTAATCGTTAACGGCTGCATGCTGTATAATGAATTCATTCATTTGTCGGTGCGTGTATGAACTATGTCCACTTATCGATAAGCCGGCTTGCTTCAGCTCTGTGCCTTACGTTAACCTTCACTCCGTGCGGAACCGCACACCAGATTTTAAGTTATTCAGCTTATCTACCTTGTTCACCGCATTCTCCCCAGCCTCTGTATTTCAACAACCTAATAGTGTTTAACACCCCGTCTTTTCACATCCACGTTATAACGATCCACACTGTAAGCCAATCCTAGCACGTGATTATCTAGTGCAAAAACCCAATCATTGATTTATTCATTCATGGAATTGGTGGTCACTTTCTTATTCGTTTTTCATGTTTGTTCACCCTTGTGCAACGTTCGCTAGACGGTTGCCAATTGTGGATAACTAGACAAACTTTGCACTGGTTTTTGTAAATACAGTCAGTCGCAAAACCTAAAGAAGGCTTCTCTCTAAACTCCATATTGCATAGTGTATTCTCGATCGGTCGGCTACCCTACAGCCCATACAAATCAATATGATATTCTATTAGTAAAAAACCGTTATGTGGACGTTATTGCGCAATTTTCTTCACTTAATGTGTATCGTATAATTAAATGTTTATTATCTACAACAGTTGGTTTTTTCAACATTCGCTCAAACTAATGATAATGATTCAGTTAAATCGATATTCCATTTGAATTGTTGTTCTGAAATGTTCTGAAGCAAACTGCACACCACTTTACGAATCATTAACAATTATCCTTCTTTTATTTCAAAAATTGAACTAATTACACTCAACTCTTGGTACCATGCCACATCGTTACAATGCCACTCTTGCTATTGTGCCAATTTTTCTCGGTCCCGACAAGTTTTAATACAAAATAAATTTACTATGTGACTCCCTACTCTCGTGACTATGTGACTTTTTGTGACTATTTAATAGTGCATTCTTGCTCTTTTGAGGTATATAGTCAGCCGGTTTCAATGTCAAACACGCGATGTTTTTTTCGACGCTAGCTACAAAAAGCCAATCACCTCACCCACAACAACAAGCCTCCTTCCTAATCTTGCTTTAATTATCGATAGATAGACCCACAAAAGCGCGCGTACAAACAGACACTCGTAAAATTGAGATAGTTATACTTCAAACTATTCAGTCCAAATTATCAGCTCAGAACCTCATGCGAACCGACGTTACGCTGAAGGTGAAGCTTGAGATAATCGATGCTGCGAAGAAAGAGCCCAATCAGTCCAAATTGAAGAGGGAATTTAGCAAGAAATTGTGCGTCTATGTTAAGACAACCACCGTGGAGGGCCTTCTTAGCCAGAAGTATGCATTTGAACCTGCAATCTAAGCTGAAGTTACACCAAAGCGCATAAAGCTGACGCAGCCTGAAGAACCGAAGCTCGTAGAGGGGCTGCTGATGTGGCTGAAGCAAGCAAGAGTACTGGAACTGCCTGTCAGCGACGATGTGATTAAGGAGGAGGCGATAAACCTGGCAGAGCTGATGCACATTTCAGACTTCATGTCAAGGGACGGTTGGTTAGACTGATTCAAGAAGCTCAGTGGACTCACGTTCAAAACAGTGCATAGCGAAGCTGTAGTGGTGGTTCCCAATCATTTATTGATTGGCAACAGCAGGTTTTCCGGCCATTACTCAGGCAATTCTCTGCAAATGATGTCCTGAAACCTGGAGGAGTCTGGACTCTTCAGGCAACTGCTTCCGAACAAGACCATGACATTCAGGGTATAGCGGTGTACTGGAGGAAGGAAAAGCAAGCAACGGATTACTTTTCTGGTTGGGGTAAACATAAGCGACAGCAAAAAGTTTCCCCTTTTGGTGATCAGAAGTTCCGAAAGACCCCGTTCTTTCAAGAAGAAGGAGATTTCGGTCACGTACAAAACGACCTCGAAGGCGTGGATGACGGCGTAGATTTTCGAGGAGATGTTGCGTGCGTAAGACGGACGACTCGATCAGCAGGGTCGCAGAGATCTAGTCTGTATCGACAACTTTTCGGGCCACCCTCCGGAGATCCATCTTACCAACATCCAACAGGTCTTCTTGTCACCCAACACGACAGCCAGTTCACGATCGATGGATCTGGGAATCATATTCAACTTCAAGCGCCACTAGAAAAACCTGTTGCTATGCTGCCAGGTAGAGACCGTGGACGATAGCGAAAAGGAGTTGAAGTTCACGTTGCTCAACGCTCTACACGTCGCCCGGTATGCTTGAGAGCAGGGCAGCAAGTCTACAATCAGGAACCGTTTCGCGAAAGCCAAGTTTATCGCAGAAGAAATCCGAACTGAGCCACCGGATGCGGGGCTACTTGAGAACTTGAAAGCTCTGCCTGTCTAGAAAAAGATGCACGATAACGAGCTGATCGAGCTGCCTGACTTTTTCGAAGCCGACAGACGCCTCGAAACTGCCGGGTCCTTCACGCTGGAGAAGATTGCCGAGAAGATGCTGTAGAATCAGAAGCCGGTTAATTGAGAGGACGGAGTGAACGTAAAGAAGAAAATTGTTTTGTTCGAGGAAACCCAGCGTGCTCAGATCACTGTCCAAAAGTTCATGCAGTAGAAAAGCGGGAATCCCGGTGTGATGTGAGTGTGTGATCGGCTAGACAACGAGATGAACGAGATTCGACGAAAGCAGATGCGTCAGCCGACGATTTTTGAGAAATTTGGACTGATCTATAGAGCAAATTAATGATAGACGTGAGAAAATAAAGCCGTTTTTACTGACCCTTTTTATCATAAAACTCTGACTACTATACCACTCTTGCTCCGCACCTATGGGTTGCATAGTACAGAGATTTGAGAGTAGTTGCTAAGATTTGTAACTTGATAGTCAAAAGGCTATATTGTGCTAAGAAGCCACACAATCGTTCAAAGAAACATAGAGTTCTATTTAAGAATAACAAGGTTATTATCGGTCAAGCGCTTGACACACATATGAACAACCAGCATATATTGTTGCTCACATCCCCTGCATATATACCAAATATGGCTTGTGGCTATTTGCCGTCATCAGGTGGACACAGTTACATCTATTCCATTCAGCATTGGAACCGCGGTAAGGTGGTAAAAAACGGGATCTTTCAAACGAACACGATGTTTAAATACAGGATCAGAAAGTAGTTCCTTGCAGAGTGCTCGAGGTGATTATGAATAACTAATAAATTGTGTGGCTCACACCCTATTCACTTGCATCCTACACCCAATTCCTGGCTGTTTGCTGCCATAACGTGGATGCAATAATATCTGTTTTATTGATCATTTGAACAGCATATAACTAGTAATTTATTTTATGCTATCTAGTCACTGTTAACCAAGATTCTCATAAATGAACACACTTTACAAATGCAAAGCCAAAACGTGATTACTGGTCAAGTGATGATCGTGCTAATAACCCCCGTACATACAATATTCCAACATTCCCACTTGACATCGCGTCATTTTGTATCTTTGATTTGGAAAGGTCATTTGAATACTCCGACTAATCTGAAGCACGTTAATAATAACCAATAGCTGTTAGCATGCATTCGTGAAAGTATAAACTCCATGCAGAGTTCTTATTATTAGTGAAAATAAGGGGATGCGATATAATAAGATATTTATTACCGAGAATGCTTGTGGAACAACTAATTTTAGGATAAGTCTGAATAATATAAAACTGAAAACACCATCTAACAAGCTTTCTACATAAGCGTTTACCTCACTAAATCCGAGCAACGTTATAAATGATGCTGTTGTTTGATTGTACATATCAATGAAGCTTACAACTACATGCAGCCTTTGTAACATTTTAGCAAACGTACAAATGTCAGTGGTTTAGATTTACTAGCTACTCTGGCAGCACTTTGTATTTTTTGTACGAAATTTCCAGTGGAACTGCTTCTACAGACAGTAGAAAGGACGAAGTCGGCTGAATGGCGCCTCAAACGCAGCATGCTTCAGACAGGCGATGCTTGTAAATTCATGAAGACGATCCACCTGGGGGAAGGAAAACCCTTATATCAAAACTCCACTGCATTGTGACTACATAAAATCATGGGAAAGGCTCCAGATTCAGCCTCCTGGAAAACTCTGCAGCCGGACTACCGTTAGGCAGTCCGACGTTTTATTTAACCTCGCCCTGGCAACTCCTGCGACGACATGGTTGTCCAAACGTACCAGCCTCTATGCTTCTTTTTTTTGGTGGTGCCGTACATAGTAATAACTTGCTACGTAGGCAACAACTAGTTCTAATATTTAAACTGCCCTGGCGTACATCACAGCACACCAATAGTGAGGACAGTTTATTCCGCTTCTGCGAATAACACGGGGAGCATCAGATACCGGGTAAATGCAAAGGCCTGATTAGCGTAAAGCTCAGCTTTCGGAGCTGCTTTCGACAGTGGGAGAGACTTTTTGGTCTCTGAGGACGGCTACCGTTTGCATCAAGTTTAGCAGCCCCTAGCCAATATAGTGCCGTCTTGCCACTGTCTGCTATTCATATTGGGTGCATTGGGATTAGAAATCAACCGACATGCAGAACTATTACTAATATGGCTCGCACGTTTAGTTATCGCTATGCACCAATGTAAAACAATATGCTTTTGTAGCATAATACAAACAAATAACTGGTCAAATGTCAATTGGAGCCTATATCTAACCCATTTTGGAGTATGGAAGGTCTCCATAAACTTTGAATGGAGAAGCAAGTTACACGCATTGCATGAGAATTATGAATTAACTGACGAGCACATTTTTTTGCACCAACGAAACGAACTACTAAAAAACAAATGCTATTTATCAAACTGAGAACCTGTAATGTCCGGTCCATGGTTCTTGGGTTTTCTGGATGTCTCGAATATCAGTGGCGTAAGAAAATCCGCTGTGATTAACAATGAGCTGAAAAGACTGATTGTCAACGTGACTGCCTTGCAAGAGACGTCAATACCAGAAACTAATATACTAACAGAGAGAGATTACACATTTTTTGAACATGAAGGAGTTCCGATGAGTCTCGACTACTTGGTCTCCGTTTGCCGTTCAAAACAACATAACAAAAGCAACAAAACCGAGCAGCAACGGGAGCGAACCGATTTGGACTCGAAATCTTAAGTGAATTGTTGGTACCGTTATGTTGATTTAACGTTTTTTCACCGACGCACTCTGCGACTTTTCCTGAAGTAGACGCATTATATTATATCCTCGCTATAGTCCTCAAAACCGTGACTTGAAGAAACTGGGTAGTGGTATTTTTGATTGCAATGCTAGAGTTATTGCAGATTATGAGTCTTGGCAAAACGGTATCAGGAATTTCGTTGTAGGTGAAACCAATAAAAATGGACAACGCCTTGTAGAATTGTGCACACAGTACAGTTTTGTGTCAGTAACACTTTCTTACAAACAAAACCACAGCATAATGTCTCTTAGAAACATCCTCGCTCAAGCATCGAAATCAGCTCGATCTTATTCTTGTGAGCGCACTAATATAGAATGCGTAATTCTCAACAGATCATATAAAGCGCGAACTGTTACACTGATCAGTCACTGGTCTGTGCAAAACTTAACCTTCACGACACAAGACTTCATTGCACCATATTAACTGGTAAGCTGAAAACAGACGTCACTTGCAATTGCGAACGCAATCTATCAGCGCGATTTGCAAAGACTCCACAGCCGAGTTCAGCCCGAATCGGCTACAGAAAACTGAGAATCGAGTCGCACATCCAATTTTCAGTCAGATGGAAGCTCAAACGAGCGACTGTTTCAAAAAAGCTTCTGAGATAACTGTTGTGTAGGATAAGAAAAGGTCAGCATTCTTAAGGTTTAGAGGAATGCAAACAATTGAAATTATAAGCCTTTTGAGAGAAGTTAGAAATAAGGTCTAACAGACTGCAAGGCAATGTGCAAATGACTATTAGAAAGAAATTAGCCTCATTATCCAAAAAGCTTTGGATACTGGCAATTTTCACGGTATATATGATGGGATCAAGAGCGTTATTGGTCGAAACAAACTTAAAAGCTTTCCCATTAATTCTGTATATGGTGACCCCAATGTGTATATTACTCAGCAGACAGAAAGGTATGTAGAGCACTTCTTCTCTATCTACTCTAGGGACAATACGTTTTTACCGCATGTACTTGGAATTGTCAAGCGGTTGCCGACTACTTAATATCTAGATACTCACATAACTCTAGATGAGATCAATATGACAATCGATTGTTTAGCGAATAGGAGGCCCCTTGTGGAAACGTTATAGAGCAGCATTATTTCAACCTCTTCACCATTTGCGTCTTTAGTGCTGGCAGGAGGAGTTTGTTCCACAAGAGATAAGAGACACAAATTAATCAAGGTATTTAGGAATAAAGGAGAAAAAGGCGACTGAAAAAATTGGAGAGGAAATCTGGCTGCACGTTTTAGCTGATAGAATTTACTCCTTACCTCAATGTGTCTTCCGCAAGGGAAGATAAACCATTGACATTATTTTTCCCTGAGCCAAAATTAAGAAAAGTGTAGGGAACAGCGTTTGCCATTATACGCTGTTTTTATTGATTTGACGGAGGCAATCGACTAGGTCAGCATAAAGGTTCTTTATAAAATGCTTAATTTGATAGGCTGCCTTTCGATTTGCACAAGCTCGTTATTCCGTTCATCTCAGACATGAAGTGCTCAGTCCAGTTTAACGGTTTCAGCTCAGATGCCTCTTTAATTTACCCAGGCGTCAGACAAGGTTGTGTTTTTGCTCCCACAGTGTTTGGCATTTTATTTGCAGTTTGCCAACGATGCAGCCTTTATTTCTCACTAATAAGAGCATCTCTAGTGGCGATTGGACTGTTTTTTCGTCCGCAAGCAAACAATGTTGGCTAACAATCAGCATGAGCACGACCAAAGTCCTTGGTCAAGGAACTGTATCGCCTCCCATATTCACTTCTGGATGCTGTTAGCTTGAATCAGTACATCACTTCACATACCTCGTTTCAACCATTGCGGATAACCTCTCGCTACACACGGTGATTGATAAGCGGATTGGTTAAGAAGCTGGCATTCTGTCCCGATTGAACTCATGTGTTTGACGTAACTGCAAGCTGACGGTGAACACAAATATGATAATCTACAGCGCGTGCGTACTCAACGCGTAAGTGTACGTCAGTAAAACCTGGACCACGCAAGCAAGACCCGAACAAAAGCTGAATGCTTTACATTTTCATATAGTGGATAAACAGAGTGACTTATGCTGAAGTGCTTTCAAAATGTTCACCCTATTGCTACAGCTCCGCGGGAGGTGGATTTGTCATGTCTACAGAATGGAAAATGTTCGCATTCAGAATGATATACTGTATGTTGGGCAGACGGTATAAAGATATCTGCAAAATAAATATGAGAGCTCTTGGCAATGAATCACGAGTTAGGAAAAACTTGCTCTTGACATAAGAGGCACTCTTTAAAGCGTCGTCTGCAAGCTGGGGAGGATCAGATTCAGCTCTAGGCTGCTAAACACCAATTACGCCACCGGCTAACAATTGATGCAATGCAACCAAGTTTTAAGATTTGTTGCCAGCGCTGCGGAATCAAAATCGAAACGTTTAGTCATTTTGAAAGCTTTAATACATGGACATTCATGCTTTTATAATATACATCCATAGACGACATCAACCAAAGGAGGTAAAAAAACAAAGAAGTTGGTGTAATTGACCGAAATTAATTTAGCTAATTGCCCGGCTTAAGCTGTTGTTTATATGCAAATTTTTCACAGGCTTTTTTACAAAGTAAAGTTTAAAAGTGATCGGAAAGTTATAATCGTTGAAGTAAATTTCACGAAATGTAAGGATGACAAACATAGCTTTGTATTGCACTGCTCACAAAAAGTTTATATTTTGTAACCATATATACCTTGGTGTTTTAATGAGAACAACGAACTTCGAAAACCATTATCACAAAATGATTGTAGTTTTACCAATCGCATCAATTAATTTTAAGCAATACATTTTATAGAGTTGCTTCATTTTGTAATTTCATCCATTGACTCTTTATCTAATTTTATTGGAATACATATTACTGCGTCCATGTATTAATAGTGAACTGATGTATAACATTTATTGGCAGGATTCTCGGTGGTAACAAAATCAAGGATAATGAACGTCTACCTTCATTCTAGGATGTAGTAGGTCGCAGAGTTATGAGCTCCTAGGCGATGCAAATGCATTTTTATCTTTGACAAAATCTATCACAGAGCAAAAAAGTTAGTGATGTGTCTCCAGAATGTTCCGTAGCCTGACATTTTGCGACGTCTGGGTCCATGCGACATTACCTAAATGAGGATACGCAGCGATATTATTCTAACCTATAGAATTGTGTCTACAAACACTTGCTTGATATATGTGATGGAAAAGTGACCCGCAGACATACCTTATGTCTTGACGTCCCAAGTTCCCTTATTGATTGTTAGGACCATTTTATTTCGTCGTACGTGCTTTATGCCTTTGTAATGTTCTTCCCCAATTCGTGGTTGAATCTACTTGCTTCGCGGTGTTTGAAGCGGAATAAGACTTACACATTCAAAATAATATCATTCGTGTGGCTTACATTTGATATTCTCTTTTCTCTTGTATAATGTTATATTTTTCAGATTTTCATTCATACAGTATTCCTGTGGTGTTATAAAGTAACAACTTTTTCAAACATAAATTTTTGAATCATGATCCTTGGGGCTGTTAGCAGCAAAATAAATTGCTCGTTCAATAAACCTCTTTGAGCATTTTCTTCTGCAGTCAGTTTGTGATTCTGCAATTAAATACCGTTGTTCTCAATGTGAATCGTTTTTTTTAAACAGATTCAATTTATTCTGTAACTCATTGCAGATTTGAGGGAACGAATTCTCTCTCACAGAGATGCTTTGTCACAAAGTTTGTTTAAACTAAAAGAGATCGTTCAAGTTACATTTTATTGGATAGATGCAATTAATCTTAGGTTGCTGAAAAAATTCACAGACCATCTTAACAGCAGAGATTACTTTGATGGACAGATCAGATCCAGATACATTCGCCAGCACCCGAAACATTACGTTTATGTGCAGGCGATGTCAAGCTTATTTGCGCAGTGTATAATATGCGTTGCCACTGTTGGGCATACCGAATTCACGTTTTATCTCATGTTAATAAATTTTAGCACGCCATTTTGACGAAATACATCGGTAATATTCTCTTACTATTTCAACCTTGAATAATTGTGAGAAATCCTCAGAATGAACATTGTTGCTTGTTAAACATCAACGCTCTATTCAAATGCACGTGATTACGCAGACTACTGAGTCATTTCGAAAGGATATCCATTGCTGGTAAATACTTTTGATGAACCTTAATTCCGACCATTTAAATTCGTCTGAAATTCAAATTACTTGAAATAACTTGCTGACCAACCAATAAGATTTCATCACACAATCCGAAAGTTTAGTATATAAGTATTCAAAAATGCTAAAAGCACAATCATTGTGCATACGAAAATGTCACTGTTGGTTTTGATCAGTTTGATGTACATTATTCTATCGGTTGGAGGAACTGAACAACCAGAACAATCCCCGGCTTGTTTCACCCTGAGTCTTATTCGTTCGCGTCTGAGAATGTGTGACAGCTTCAAGTGGAAGATCACCAAGAACCAAAACCACCCTCTGCAAACGGATCCCGACCTGGAAAATGCAATTTTGGAATGCCAGAAGCATTGCCTTCAGAACATTTCGTGCCATCGGTTTACATACTCCAAGAAGGTACGTGAATAATTTAGGCAATTGGATGTTTCATATAATTTAATTTGAATTACGGAAGTGATCATTTCACACCCAAAATATTTGGATAACTTTAATTTCACTGAATCGAAATCTGGTTTGTGGCTAGGTCTGTAAACACTAAAATTTACCAGACTTTACTAAAACTAGTACAATTAACACATTTCGGCCGATAATTATTGTGCACAGTTTTTTAAAGTTTCTGGTTTGAATTAATTTTCTGGGATTGATTAAACACAAACAGATCTCAAATAAAACGTTTATTGAATAAAATTAAAAAAGATGGCTAAGCAATTTTTGCCACCACTCGGTTGTAATTGAATACATTATGCTTTTGCAGCATAATAAAAACAAGTAACTGCTCTTACGTCACTTGGAACCTATATCTAACGCATTTTGTCGTATGGAATGCCTCCATACAATGTGGACGCAGATACAAGGTACACATCTTGCGGATATATACTAGACAGCGTACACAATACTTGTATCTTGCGTGCTTATATTCGCCTTTTGTGGTGCAATGTTATTGATAACTGTACCTGATTTCAGCCATTGAGCATTTGGATGGTGCAACGGTTGAGTCAGGATGCTATCGTTTAGTGCCATTAGTAGCCAAGTTTGCCATCAGTGTTTGTGTAGTGAAATCAAATAGAGGTGTTTTGTGATCGTTTCCTTTATATCTTATCCAAGCATTCACAACATGCGTGTTTTATTACGACACGTGTTTTGAAAACTCGGGTAACAGCTGAGGCGATTTTATAGCTTCATGAAAAACATCTGAAAGGACTTTCTCCAAGACATCAAATGTTTCATCTAAAATTAGGAATATTTATTCAATTTCATGCTTGTTTAATCGACCTCGACGAATTGTGCATCGTTAAATAACTAGTTGGCTTATTCTTCTACTTCTGTTTTATAATAAGCTTAACTATTTCGTGCTATTGTTCCGGAGCTAGTAGCTTGTGAGTTCACGTTTGCGTATGCCGGATCTTTAGGGTTTACTGATCTACACTTGTGCTGTATAGTGCTGGTTTTCCAATGTCTGATGAGTCGTACCATTGAAGCTCACTATTCTAATACGCAAAAAACAATCTAAGCAAATGTAGTTCCGCGTTGCACGCATTTTCATCACACATGACTTATGTCGTGACCTTTGCAATCATCAGGTAGCGACAGTACAATCAAGATCCGCATGCCTCGAAACAGTGGAAAAACGTTAAACATGTAGCGTTTGTGAACCTCTGCTTAATAAGTTCACTCTGATCAACCAGTTCAATTCGAAGTGTTCGCGAACAATAAGATGGTGTTGGAAACATCGTTTTGAACAAAGCTCCGCGTTTGCATGCATTTTCGAAACACACCGCACACCCCACGACGGGTATCGTGCTATTTGCAGTCATGACAGAGACAGTAGTATAGGAATCTTCTCGCGAAAGTGATGCTTACCGCCCCGCGAATTTGAATTTTTCAATCAAAAGAAGCTTCTAACGTTCGCCCAGATTATAAAAGATTTTTTTAATGTACTGACTCGAGAATAATTATTTATTTATATATATTCATTTATTTATTTATATTTATATTTATGTGAAATTATACACAACTGAAACATTTCACTGAACATGGTCTTAGTGTCTCGACCTGATGAGGGCAAACAGCCAGAAACCGGTTTATGTGAATACGTTTGTGGATGTGAGTAGCACAGCATATTTGTTTCAACATTTTCAAAGATTCGGAAATCAGCCTTACCAATTCAAATAAGTTAAGTGCTTCTTTTCTTTTCAGAGGTGTGATCTTTCCGTCGGTCGCTCAATGGAACACGGAAAAGAAGGTTCCGATATAATTGGCATTTACCTACTGGCATGTTGTAGTGAGTGATATTGTTGTTGGATGTTGCAGTGGCTAATCCATTCGCCAAAAAACATATCCTTTTATTTACTCACATGTGCCCCACACATGTTATACGGGTTTAAGCCAATGATCATGAAAAAACCCATTCGCATGCATTTCCATCACACTTGTTCAACTCTTTCATGCGCATTCGGTTGTCATGACCAGCTGATCATTTTTATATATTTTTTTGGTTAAATCAAAAGTAATTCAAGATTAGATGGTTCAAAAAAGCAAATACTTAACGGTAACCATAGACTTGAAATATAAGGAATGAATAAAAACAACACAGATGTTTTATTAATATGAAGAGTGAGCATGTTTATTCAGGTGCGAATTTGATTTTGGTCTACATATACTTGTCTAGTTCAGCCTTTAACAATTTCAGGATGGATGCACAGATGATATGTCGGGGCAGCGAGTTCCATATAAAATACATTCTGACAGCGAAGAATAACGTTCAAAAATTTGATCTAAAATGTGGAATAATAAAGATATTGTCATGAGATCTGATATCACGTGCTTCTTGTCAATTACACAGGTGTTCAAGTGGGTGATGCACTGTACGCAGAATGTTGAAGAGATGTATCAAATCACATCTGCTGAAAAATTGTGTATGCAAATGAAACCAATTTCTTCTTCTTTTGTTTATTCAATTCGCATGGTTCATTGCGTGAGAATTTAAACTTCAAGTATGTTAGAAGTCAGAAGTATGATGCAAGGGCGTGTCAAGATTAAACGACAACACACTGTTTCGTGACTAACGGTGTAATAATTTGCTACAATTCCGTTGTGATTCTAGGCAGTCCTCAAATTGTTTACTTTGTCTCGTTATTTATATCGACTCAACATCATAAATGTAATCAATTAGGATTTCGGGATTAATGAACTAGTATCAATAATACAATATCGCGATTGTTTGGATGAGACTACATCGATACGTTACCATGCATTTCAGACCCAAAAGAAACGAACAAACCGCACTCGATCGTGGAACCACAACGGCAAGCCAATGAACCGAATACCAGGTTGACGAGCCCGAAGAGTTCAAATAAAAAACGAAAAAGATCCCGGATGTCGAAGCGCATTCAAAAGAAATTAAATGTTGTGAAAAACCTGGTGAATAAAATAGGAAATAATGTGGACTGGGTTATGAGAATCGTGAGCAATGCAATTTAGAAAATCCTTATCAGTGACATCAAAAGTCCTGTGACATGACTGACTGATTAGCTTCATCAATGAATTCGCAATTTGCATAAAAATTATGACACGCATTACATTATTTATTCATCCATAATTGCCCCATTTTCTTAAGCTAATTTTATAAAACAAATACATAAATTGTTGTGTTTGGTATTCGTTTATCATCCAGCAAGTTTGTTTCTTCAGTTTAATGGCGATAGTCAGAATATGGAATGTAATTGATCTTGCCTTAAAAATCCTAATGAAACCCAAGGTATCTCCGGTCACGTAGATACAGGGCCTATCAATTGACTTATTTACTCATCGCAATGGGGCTCACAGTGCTCGAGTAAACGTGTGATAAATGTGACAATATGTAACTATTATGAAGAAGGTTTACTAAATATCAAAGAAATTTACATTAAATAATTGTTCATCCGTTGCTGTACTGAATGTCATATCTTATAGATTTCTGCTATTATAAATTGCTGAGTGCACGTCTGCTAGCTATCGCGCTTTCTACACTTGATGCAGTACATTTCCGTCTTCGGGGTTTGCAATGTAGCCTGCTAATCAGCTAAAGATAAGTCCCATTTTTCTGCGTTATTTCTTACAATGAAACGTATGCACTGTATTTGAATACATGAAATTTTTAGCCCGTCATTCATAAAAACTCTCTCTCACAAAACTCCTTTATTCGATCCGGATGTATCCCATATCAAGTTTCACCAAATTTGCCACTTTGTCAACTAGACAAAAAGAAGTCCTCAGGCGCAGACAAGATCACCCGCTCTATACTTCGCAGGTATCGCGTTGCTTTGACTGCTCTTCTCACTTGCATATTCAGTCTCAGCTTAGATGAAGGAAAAATACCAATGGAAAGCAGGGGTGATATTTTCTATATATATAAGCGGTAGCCGTTCAGTCACAGCAAACCATAGACCGGTAACGTTACTTAAGGTGATCTCTAAGTTAATGGGACGTATTGTTACTGCGTGCATGAGAGAACATTTTAAAAACCAAAAACATTTAACCAAAGCACAACACGGTTTTCGAATAGATCGATGCCGTTTATCAAACTTTTTTTAACGTTCGAGGTTTGGACCAAGGCAGTAGACGAGAGTTAGGCTGTACATGCTTGCTACATCGATATTTCCAAAGCTTTCGGAAGAGTCAACCATGTCATTGTATTAAAAAGCTCGAAACTTTTTCGAATAACAGGAATATTGCTACATTGGATAAGAAACTATCTTACTGATAGACAAGTCCAAGTTCGCGTTGGAAGCATCTTATCTAGAAAAACAGACGTCACGCGTGGTGTTCCGCAAGGCTCGGTGCTTGGACCTTGTTGTGTTTTCGAGCGAGTTCCGGCTGACCCAACACTCACGAAAGTGATAGAAGACGACTGACAGAATGCATCGTTTTATTTACAGCTCATTTGTATATACATATGTACAATTAATCAACTAGATGATCGAAAGTGAAGCCAAGCTACTGAAGCCAATCTGCTATTTTGATTCAAATCGGCGAGTTATGTACAGTTGATTAAAAAGGATCAATACTTTTAAATCAGTGCGAGTTTTGGTGCCTAAATTGAACGACCTTGACACCTCTTCCTTCGAAAAAAGCACGTTCACCTTCGGTCTATGTACGCCTTGTTTCTTGGATCGATTTGAAATGGTTGAACCATTGTTCTCCTTCGTGTTCGGTATTTTCTTTCTAGTGTCTCGTCTGTGCGATGCTGTTCAGCAATACGGTTGTCGACTCTTTGCCATTGTACATTAGTGATGATAGGTTCATTTTAAGAAACATGCGGTGCCAACGCATGGGAATCGTTATACTGCTTTCGTGAACCACGAGTTGCGTTTTTTCTGTGAAGCATTCGCCTTAGAGCCACATGGACCACCTGTACCGCAAACCGGTTCCTCTTTGTAGTCGCTTGATCTTGTGAAACGGCCACGAATAAATTTGATTTCTTTATAGTTTCGATAACTGTTTTTTGCGACGAATACCTTGCTGCCTGCGTGGTTGTTCATTACGAGCGTTGATTGTTATTTGAAGCCTTTAAGCGTTTGAAAAGACTGTGTTGAGAGTAGCCTGTTTTGTAGAATCATTGTCACCTTGATGCGATTCGTTCCGGATATTGTAACCATGTTTGCGTATAAATTGTCGACTTGTTCTTGATAAAGAATTTGTCTGGCACACAGTTGCAGGTTTTGTTGAACACAGATCTTTTAAAGGCACACTAAAAAATTTAACCGTTCGATCCAATCGATTCCAAGCAAATCAAGTTTATCATGAGGCGTCAAGTAAACTAAACCGGTTGTTTGCTCACCATTGAAATCAAACATACAAGTAAATTGTCCGTCAATCCGCAGTGGTTCACCAGAGGCATTTCGCACATTTATTTCCGTAGGATAGACTGTTTGTGCAGCCAAACTTCTTCAACGTTGAGCGGAAAATCAATGTGACGTCTGAGGCGGTGTCAATTTGCAACGAAACAGTCTTGCCTTGAATACTCACATATTTACGTCTGCTTGCCAAATCTACTTCAAAGGTTGCAATGACAGCATTGATTCTACCCCGGTTTCCGTTCGATTTTGGATTATGAAGACTGTTTGCACCGGTCTAATAGTTTTTTCTGCAATGTGACTCTTTGTGACCAATGCGCTTGCACCTGCGGCATTTATGGGTTCTGAACGGACAATCTTTTGAATACTGCCATCGACCGCAATTCCAACAGGCACATTTGGGTTTCAATGAATTTTTGGGAGGACTTTGTGAACTACTGCATGCTGCTGTGTTCATGTACACGTGTGGCTCTATTTTCTGTCCGGCGCTTTCAATCAACTTGGTATCATGCTTGAGGTTCACCATTCTGTGACATTCGGCTGCAATGTCTTGAAGGGTTATTTCCGGCTCGTGTTCCAGTCTGCTCAGAATTCTTGTTCGAACGTCTGCGTCTGCTGGTGATTGAAGACTGCAAACGAACATCAAGCATTTGAACTGATTTGGTGTCATCGAACCGAGCTTGAATCTTTCACACTCTCGATTGATGATAGCAGCATGCGTAGTGTAGTCGTCTGTTTCCTTTTTCATCAGTTTGAGACAGTTTTAACGAATGCTGAATAAGGATGATTGTTTTCGAACGATTGTCGTGAGTGTTGCAATGGTTTTGTCAAAGCTGAACTCTCGAGCACATTTTGGAAGAATGTAGTTATTGTAACGTTCGTGCTCAACAGGACCAAGTTTTCTCAACAATAGGCGAACAAGCCATGCATCACCTCAACCTGCTAATTCAACTCGGAAAATCTCTTTGTATTTCTGAAACCAAGCATTAAATGTTGTTCCCGATTCTTCATCAAAATGGAACTCTGTGATGGATGCTGCGATTGAATCGATTGATTGCTGCTGTGTCTGTTCTTTCTGTTCTTCTTTGATATTCAGCTTCTGAGAAAAAGGTTCAATGAGCTGCTTGTGTGATTTTTTGAACTGTGCTTGCTGTTGCTGAAGTAATTCTTGCATTTGCTCAAAGCTGAGAGCCATTTTCCCGTCGCCAAGTCTGTTGTGTTTTTGGAGCGAATTCAGGCTGACCCAACACTCACGAAAGTGGTAGAAGACGACTGACCGAATGCATCGTTTTATTTACAGCTCATTTGTACAATTAATCAACTAGATGAACGAAAGTGAAGCCAAGCTAATTGAGCCAAGCTGCTATATTGATTCAAATCTGCGAGTTATGTTCACTTGATTAAAAACGATCAATACTTTTAAATCAGTGCGAGTTTTGGCGTGCCTAGGTTGAACGACCTTGACAGACCCCTTCTATTCTTGGTGTATATGAACGATATAGTAGAGAATATTGGATGCAACTTGATACTCTTAGCCGATGATAATAAATAATGGAAACGCACCAGGTCTTTTAATGACTGTATGGCATTACAACGGGATCTAAGCATCTTATTTCGTTGGTCCCAGTTAAATGAGACACCATTTAACCCTGCGAAATGTAAAATGCTGCAGCTTGAAAAATCTCTGCACCACACGTATCAGCTTGGCACGCAAGATCTCGTCTGGACCACAGCAGGAAAATATCTTGGAATATGGGTTTCGTTTAATATTAGGCCTGGATTTCATTGCCGGGTGGTAAACAATAAACGCTTGACGTATCCTGAGTCTTCTCAAAAGAATATTTCCGATTTTTACACCCGAAACCATACCTCGGGTAATTGACACGTATATATGTCCAGTTATGGAATATTCAATTCAAGCATGCGCACCATGGCTGAGGAAGGATATGGAATACTCGACAGGATTTATCATCATGCTACAAACTTGTTCTCTCTGTACAGAAATTTGCCTTCCATGTTAAAACTGAACCTACGTCGGATACGTAGCGACATCATTTTGACATTCAAAATCCTGCCCCTTAAACACTTGCTAAATCCTAATTACCTTACTCGAACGCGAACACATTCAAAGGCTTTAAGCATTCCGCATTATGGATTGAATATACGTCGTACTTTTTTCTCTGTAAGAGTTTGTTCTACTTGTAACTATTTGCCTGAAGAAATCACACGATCCGAATCTGTTGAGGTTTTTGCTTCCAAACTAGACGAGTTTATGACGAATCATGCCGTATGCCAGTGTCCTTATTGATTTTTTAGATATATTTATATATTTTTCATATATTCGATATACCTATGGTTATTGTTAGGCTCAATACATTTCCTACCATGAAGGTTTTTGAGTTCTGAGTTCTGAGTATACAGTTGAGAAGAACCACTCATGCGTTAGGTGTGAATGTGCTATTATTATTGGGTGTATATAGTTTATTAATTTTTCACTGTTTCAAAAGATAGTTTATATATTATTACTATCCCCACCCTGATGAAAGTGTACAGCCAGAAATTGGCTATGGAGTAAGTCGGACGCAGACATTCACATTAAACGTTAATTCCTATTGTTTTCATCGGTCGAAATCAGATCCAATGTGTGAATTGGGCATCCAATTTTTAGACGTACACATTAAATTATCAATGACTTCGAAATCTAAATTTTTATCTACCGCTTTGTCACTGTTTCAAGGCTTGCTGATATTACCACCCGATATTGCAATCAGTTAAGAACCAGTTGTGTGTAGTGCAGTGAATGGGAACACTCCAAAACTTGTTTCTCCTAACAGTTATTTTCATCTATTGGAATCAATAGAAGAGTTTGCCAAACTTGTCTGTACATTGTTCATACAGTTACAAACACCATAAGCTCACAAAATAATACTACCTAACATCCATGCGAGAAACTAATATCGGGTACGTTTGATCTATGTTTTTTTGCATTCAACAGTCAGTTCGATAATTTTGTTGTTTCCAACTCAGAAACATATTTGTCTGATTTTCTAACTCACATATTTGATTTCGTTGTGTGTGGTCAAAGTAAGAAATTTGGCAAACGTTCCTTGCTCGCATTGAGAAACACAACACATTCAACACTCAATACAATATGGTCGATATAAATGGAGCCAGAAAAGAGCACAAAGATTGAGAAATATCACTACTTTTTAAATAAAATCATTGAAAAGAATGTCTGTTCAATTAACCGTGCCTGATCATAACAATGGTCGAAAATCAATTGATATTGCAATTAATTCTGAAAAATTATTCACAAATCAGAAATATCTTTATGTGTTTATTCATTAATTCAAATGTATTAGAAAGTCGTTTTGATCCTTAGTACCCAAGTAGGGACACTGAGAGAGAGCGAATGACAAAAATCTTGACTACACCGAAACGACTGTTATAATCAAAACGTGACTCCTTAGCCCGACCACCGCGATTCTCGAGGATACAGGCATCCGTGACATGAGTGCTGGTTTAGCGTGGTCGCTGAGCGCTCTCGCTACTCCATGCTGACCAGAACCATTCCCGTGCACACTATAAAAAGCCAATAAGTACGATCGACTCTGGAAACCTCGATCGATTTGGACCCGTGTCCTGGA
The DNA here is from genome assembly GCA_013407085.1 of Atriophallophorus winterbourni. NCBI lineage: Eukaryota > Metazoa > Platyhelminthes > Trematoda > Plagiorchiida > Microphallidae > Atriophallophorus > Atriophallophorus winterbourni. Next base: position 9,242 of record JACCGJ010011482.1, on the reverse strand, counting down.
AGGCGAACCTCGGATAGACGAGCAACATCTACTTGGTAGTCCAATGAAGAGCGAATCGTGATTGCTTGACTACCAACATCAAGCAGTGTCCGTAAGTTTCAGCATCCCAGATAAAATTCCTTACGGATATTCATGGCCTCAGCTAGCTTACTCTTCACTCTAGCCGCTGGAAGAGCCAAGGGCGCGTCGCGTCTCAGAAACGCCGCAGCAGAGAGCTGAGATATACGTTGAGACATCATCATGAAGTTTCTTGGAGATAGTGTGCGAGTGATGTCCCCAGCACCACTTTGTTGAGCAGTCGCGTTCGAATATCAGTGAAACGCTGATATACCAGACTGCATATGAATATCAGGGACTTGAACTGGTCGTCTGTGAGGAACCGTAACTTGAAACGTTCATATAAGCGATTGACAATGCGCATATGCGTCAAATCGTCGTCAGTGTCGTTCATTTTCAGTTTGAGGCACCTGTAACGAGTGCTGAAGAGAGATACATGCTCACTGAAAAGTCCAATCAGCGACTTTATCGTCTCATCAAAACGTCTATCCCGAGGATTCCTGGGAATTATCAGGTTGCAGTATTTATCCAGCTCTGCTGAACTAAGTTTACGTAGCAGCAGCCGGACTTCACATGCATCATCTTGATTAGTAGTGGATAAGTGCAAAAAATATAATACAAAATGGTACAATAAGGCGGACATGAGAATGAATTGACGGTGAGTGAAAATATATTGTCCAACGCAATTATTCTTACACACGCATATAACTTTTCACAATGTCCGAAATACATGGTATTATTAGGTGTCAGGTTAGTTAGGGTCTATGTATGTTACATCAAAACCTGGAACTAGTATTAAATGTACCTTTACTTATTTTATCTCGTTGGGCTTATCTTGACCCCCTTTGGTATAAACATGGTCATCCCTATTGTTTTAATTCAGGTTCCTATCGTAAACAAATTTCTCTTTAAAAAATTTCGAAACATTTAAAAAAATAATTTTTATGATTATCTATTTCGTACGCTGCTGCACTGTCAGGTTTCCTAGGGTATATGCATGTCTCGTCATAGGTTGGGACTTGCATCACATTCGTCTATTTGTCAACATTGCCTTCCATGGAATTTTCTAAACACCATTATGTATATAACTATATTTTATTTCATATGAGGCTTATAAATGTCACATTTTTATCCAAACTTGCAAAACAAAAAAATCTATCAAAAAAATAAAATAAGTAAAACGAAATGAAAATCATTATGTTTTTAATGTACATTTTTATTTTTGTGAATGATGAACAATTTCACTTTGATTACCTCTCACCATGCTGGTGAAGAGAATTTCTTTCATTATATTCTAGTGTTTTCGAATACCGAACCATCACTGAAAGTGTAGTAGACCAGACTACTACAATAACGTCCCACTAGAGCACGAGAAAAAACGCAGGTTTACTGGAAAATATATTGCAGTAGCCAAATCGTGCACAGAGCGGTCACGATGCACGCACGAACGGAAGTTATAATTGTCAATGTCAATGTTTTGATGAGGAAAAACAAGCGATGTTACACAGCCCCCCTTCAAGAAGCCTGGTCAGCGAAGACTTCTTATCCGGAGTTGCCTTAGCTTAGCCCATGCGGGTATCAGGTTACCCCGGGTAGAAACGTAGTCTCTCAGCAACCAGTCACATAGAAGTCAGCCAGGTCGCTCGGTCTGCGTGCGCAGATCGTCGGTGGTTCTAAAATAGGATGTACGGTGAACCGATCGGGACTAAGCCAAGTAGCGTCTCCCATGTGAGTGAACGTACTGCCGAGCCGCCTCACACGGCGTGAACAGCTGCTAGCATGATTTTTCCGTTTCGCGTAGTCTTAATATGAATTCAAAATTAGCAGAAACAGGCTTATTCGTAGGCTTGACAACAAGAACCAGAGGCTTCGAAAACACAGTCCCTTTTCAGAATTTTTTGCGTCCCGAAGAAGGATGGTAAACGGCCGTGCCAAGAAAATCGGTTGACGTGTCAATAGGGCTTTAAGGAGCTTGTGAGACATGACAGGCGTGTTGGAACAATTATACTCGTTGTTGGTGGTTGGGGCTAACAGGTGAGTAAAGTCAAGCGTGAGTGGACCAGGAAGGGTGCGCGATTTATTGACATCAGCGGTAGGTGGGTGCGTACCTAAGATGAGAAAGATAAAGAAAAATCTCTGGTGCATGGGTTTAATGTCACGACCGAGTGATTAGGATAAGGTACAAATAAAGGCACGCGTGTATGCTAAAAGAAATGTAATTATCAACTATCTACAACAAAACCAGCTAATCGAACGGGTGCCGTTTGGCACGTTTGGTTACTGTAGTGGCGTGCTCTGGGTTAGCTCTGGGTACAGGATGGGTAATGACCAGTGGTGCCGGGGTTGGCGTTGGAACATGTGGGATAACTTCTTCGTCTATGACAGCGGTTTGACTCTGTCGATTGAGACAGTGTTATCCATGCCGACACGGTCAATGGCGACCGTCTTAGAGACCGCCAAATTACTCTGAACGGTCCAGTATAAGGAGGGTGAAGAGGCTGCTTCACCATGTCATTTGGGAGAAAAACATGTGGACAATTAGCCAACTCCTTTAAGACATGTGATGATTTTGCCTGAAGCCGCGAGGGTGATGGGCGAAAACGACCCATGTAATAGCGCAAGCGCGCCACCTAATCACCGTAAGCGAAAGGTGATTGTTTGTGCGTGGCGATATATTCGCCAGGTAGAGCGATGGCGCGACCGTATGCCAATTCGGCTACGGTCCAGTCAATAACTTCATGCGCCATCGATGCCGCCTCAAGCTGCCAGTGAAACCTTTCGACCATCCTATTCGCCGCAAGGTGGTAGCGGTGCTGTGTAACAACATTGTTTCACTGTTCATAACAGTTGACCTTGATAACTCACTTTCCGTTGATTCGTTTTCCGTGATGGATTTTGCTGCACCTTCGTGCATCTTTTGGCTACCGCGATAAACTTTTCATCTCCTGTGCCTTTTCTCGAACATTCTTGAGGACATTATTGTAGTGGTCAGTCCACTACAAATTGGTGAGCCCGACGTCATGCACGGATCCTTCGTGTACTACAATTGATAATCCCAATATCCGCGCATAATTCGAGATTGTTCCTGCTACGTCATTTCCCGATTTACATTGACGTTATTTCAGGATATTTTTTTACCTCCTTTGACAAGTTTTACATCAAAATGTTATATGCATCACATGACCACACTTGTTAATCAATTCACAAGTCGGGTTAAAACACAATCTACATGGCAGACAGTTTACTTTGTTTACTGCTTGCGAGCATCTCGTACATCAAACAACGGATCGTCGGGTAGGTACTCCCTAGAGAGACTTTACACCAGGATTTTCTCAGTCATTTTACGACTGACATACGATATATCTGAGGTGCCACAATTCCTATCTCTACAACGTGTGTGATGGACTGGCCACGCTCCCTCAACCTCAGCGAAAACGTTGCACTTCATGTTACCGATGCCTGCTTCGCACAGCTCTGAGACGCCTATTTTTTCATCACACCTCTCCCCTTGCATGGTGGCTTGGGCAATATCTTTGCAACCTATCGCAAAGCGCTTTCCGACTACTCACCCTGTCTGCTTTTAGACGGCGCATCATTCACACCATACGCAATTTTTCGCATTCTAGCATTCGTGCTTGTGTTACGTTTTATACGGAAAAGGCAGTATAGCCGAAAGCCTGTGGTTACGTGCAGCATGACACTTTCATGACAAACACACCATATTTGACAATAACCATGCGTACATCAAGTATTGACCCGCAATCCGCCATCTCCACAGTGAGTAGTGTACGGAACGGCACATCTGCCAATTATGCAGCGGGTATTTAACAGGTAATTATCGCTTGGTATATCCCGTGCATGGTTTTTTATCTCTTCTCTATAACTCGGTGGTGGCCATAAACTCATGCATCCTAGAGTTTTTTTCATCTCACTTTTCAGGTACCTATGCACCTCCAGCTTCGGAAAACGTGGCACGCACCACATGCGGATCACCGACGCTTGACAGCATTCTATCCGGTAACCTGGAATACTTGCATCCTTCGTGTATCATCGACAATCGACTCACGCAGATTAAGTGCCTTGGCTGACTTCGAAGTTACTGGTAGCTGAGAGACTATGTTCCAGCCTAGAATGACCTGGCACCGCTTGGCCAGTTCAATTGTCAATTTCCGATCAGAAGTCTCCTCTGACCAGACTTCTTGGAAGGGGGCTGTGTAACAAAAATGTTTACTGTACATAAAAATTGACCTTGATAACTCACTTTCCGTTGATTAGTGTTCCGTGATTGCTACCCTGTATCTTTGTGCACCTTTTTGGCTACCGCGAAAAACATTTCATCTCCTGTGTCTTTTCTCCGAAATTCTTGGGGACATTATGGTAGTGGTCTGTGCACTACGAAAGTGGCTCGAAATCTATTCGCCCAAGATTTGTTCCGTATGCGATTCACTTTCCTGCAGATAGGGAAAAATCGGCTGGTGAACACATTTTGGTTCGATTTGTCGACAATTCTTCAAGAGTATTGGAGTACACAGCGTACCCTACTCCAATGCTATTAACCACACCCTCTCTCATCCCACAATTTCTTGAATTTTCTTATGCTGATGAATTTATGTTCCCTTTCCAATCTTCTCAACCAATCTTTCCGTAAAGAACGTGAATTGAAGCATATATAATTCATCTATCATTTTTGATGACAACTTAATTATAATTAACTCCACTCTTGACATAATTACCTTCCATTTGTGTTCTCCATTTTTTTCGCATTCTTGCCATTCGTAAATCATGACAAAATTCAACTGAAACTTTATTGTTATTAGACATTAAGATTTTTTCTTACTTACTGTATATTCGTTCCCATTATTGAACGGAAAACATGTTTAAAATTCCCGCTCACTTCGGTCATTTGCACTGTTATATTTTCTTTTGCTGTTTAAATTTTAATAAACTGATCATGTATTGCTTGTCTTGGATGTACAAAAATATATATCATTATTATTATCATTATTATTATTACAATAATATTCCAACTCCGAAATCCTGTGCGTCGCGTGGATCGGCAATGATAACTGGCGAGGCTGAAAATGCGTGCGACGCGTGAATTTCGACGTTAACCGCCGTCATTCACGAGGCGCAACAATACATCACTAGCGAACTAAACAGAATGAAGCGCGCTAAATAACTTATATTGTGCGCTAAGCATTGATTGAAACTAGCAACAATATAAATGGAAAAACATAAGAAAAGAAAGCGAAATTTCAAATTGCTACACATTAATGATTGCTTCATGTACACTCACCGTGTAATAATCCATTCTTCTATGCGTTTTTGAGTTCTCTCAAATTCCATCTGAGACAGCCCGTAATCGGTGGAATAAAAGCAATCGGAAGATCTCACAAGGTCTAACCTGGCATCGACAAAGATATCGAAAATGTGGTTGGTTCTTGCTCCGAGTGCCAACAAGCTGCGAAATCTCCCCCTTGTCAACAAACAATTTCATGGCCGCTCACAAACCAACCGTGAGATGAAGTACACGTGAATTTCGCCGGTTCAATCGATAATGTATCATATCTCATTATGGTAAACGCTCATTCAACATGAACAGAAATCACTCCATTGAACCAACCAACTGCAATCGCTACCATCAATTCACTGAAGCAAATCTTCAGTCGACATGGCTTTCCAAAAACTTCATCGTTTCTTACAACGTTTCGCAAATCTTCTCTACCCTTTATGAACTGTTTTGTAAAGCAAACAGTATGAATCACCTCCAGGATCCGCCCGACAACCTTCAATCCAACGGGCAAGCAGAAGCTTTGTTCACACCTTTACACGGGCGCGCTTAAAAGCGCGTTGGAAGTGACAACTATGGAAGTGCTTCAATGTCAGCACCGCATACAGGGTTGCCAAACTAACAGTTGCCATCAGATGTCCTTATGAGACGTTAATTGCTCACAACTCTGACGAGTATTCTACCAACTCAAACTGAAAACATAGTAGGAGGTTCTGTTAGAAGCAGTTATTCACTAAGTAATGAGACCTATGATTGGGTTCGTGACCATCGCCCGAACTAGAACCCTTGGGTATACGAAAGAGTCATCAATATTGAAGGTTAAGTCCTATGAAATGAACGTTCCAGATGGTATATGGGTAATCCATCGCAAACATTCACGTCCTGCACCTAGCAATCCTCAATGCAAACTCAGGGTTGATGCTAGAGTTTCACTGGATATTTTAGTGGATACATTTGTAATACCTGTCTAAATCACAGAAAACATTGAAACATCGAATCCAGTTAAAATCACGTGAGGAGTGAGAATTCACAAATCGGCAACCAGGTTAACGCTTCACGAAGTAGGAAAGAGTACGAACATTTTACGAGAAGTTGTGTTGGGTGTGGCGTCCTCAGCCATGACACGTGAGACCATGGTAGGGTCCTTATCCAGATTTTGAGGAATAATTCTGTGACACATTATAAACTTACGCTCTAATATCCTCAGCGCTGACTTCGCACACACATTTCTGTTTTCTATATAAATGCTGGCCCTGTCCAGCTCTTGGATATGTGAACCTGGGTCCTTAATTTAGGATTGGCCATTTCATAACCTTCATGTTGTTCTGTTGTCTGTCTCAGCGGGCTTGGTCTGTTCTATCATCTAATTGATCACCTAGCACAACTGTCTTCCGACTCCGGTACATAGCAAGGGCTCTTTTCATACCGTAATCCTGTGGTTTTGTGAATTAATAACTTGTTTACCCAAAAGTCCTTGGATCATGAATCTTTGGGGCTGTCAGCAGCACAAACATTGGTCATTTATAAGTCTCCTCGAGTATACACTTCTACAGTCAGTTTGTGATTCTTGGTGTGAACATTTTCAAAAATGGATTCAAATTAAACTTCCACTTATCGCGGAGTTCCGGGATATTGTCCCTGCTGAAAGAAATACTTTGTCACATAAAGTGTGTTTGTAATAAAACAAAGTTACAATTTAATTCAATTGGTCTGATTAAAATTCAAATTATTTGAAACACCTTGCTGACCATCCAATCAGATTTCAACAAACACTTCCATAGTTCAGTATATAAATATTCAACACTGCAAAAATCACAATCACTATGTATGCGAAAATGTTACTATTAATTTTGCTTAGTTTGATCATCGGTATTCTCTCAGTTGGAGGAAATGACCAACCAGAACAATCCTCGGGTTGTTTCGCCCTGAGTTTTTTTCGTTCGCTTCTAAGCATGTGTGACTTGAACAGTTTCAAGTGGATCATCCTTAAGAATCACAAGCACCCTCCGCATACGGATTTCGAACTGGAAAAGGCAATTTTGGAATGCCAGAAGCAATGCATTCATAATGTTTCGTGCCATGAGTTTACATACTCCACGAAGGTACGTTATTAATTTAGGCAATTAGCTGTTTCATTTAATTTGCTTTGAAATACGAAAGTAGTCATTTCACACCCAGCATAGCTGGATATCTTTAATTTTACTGAATGTAAATCTGGTGGAAGGCTGGGTCTGTTTACTCTAAAATTTACCAGAATTTACTTAAACTAGTTCAATTAACACATTTTCGCCGATAATTATTGTGAATATTGTTTTGCAGTTTCTGGTTAAAAATATTTTTTCTGGGATTGATTGAACACAAAACTAGCTCAAATAAGTTTTTATGAAATGAAAAAAATTAGCTTGTCAACGTTTGTTACCACTCAAAAGTAATGAAATACGTCATGCGTTTGTAGCCTAATACAAAAAAATATCTGTACTCATATCACTTGGAACCAATATCAAACTCATTTTGTCGTATGAAATGCATCCATACAATCAGGATGGAGATCCAAGTTACACATATTGCAAATATGTGTTGAACGGTGTACACATTACTTGTATGTTGCGTGTTTAGTTTTGCCTTTCGTGGTCCAATTACGTTGATAATTGTACCTGATTTCATCTATTGAGGATTTGGATGGTGCAACTGTTGGTTCAGGATGATCTCGTTTAGTGCCATGAGCACTTAAGTTCGCAATGACAAATTTTCTATTGAAATATCATAGAGGATGTTTTGCGATCGTTTCTTTTATATCTGATCCATGCATTCACAACAAGCATGTTCTAATGGGCAACGTGTTTCGGAGAGTCGGCAGGAACACCTTGCTAGAAGCTGAGGTGATTGTATAGCTTGATGGAAAACACAGAAAAAACATTTCTTCATGTCATCAAATGTTTGATTGAATAAAAATGTGAAATTTGTCAAATTCGCGCTGGCTTGACCGACATTGCGAAATCCGCATCGTTAAGTAGCTACTTGTGTTATTCTTCTAATACTGTTTTAGAATAAGCTTAACTATTCCGTGCCATTGTGCCGGAGGCAATAGCTTATGGGTTCGCGATTGTATTTGCCGGAAATTATGGGTTCACTTTTGTTAGATGGTGCTGGTTTTCGAATGTCTTTTTGAGTGGTACCTTCCAAGCTCACTATTCATATACGCGAAGAACAATCTAGACAAAAGTAGTTCAGCGTTGTACGCATTTTCATCACACAGGGCTCATGTCGTGACATTCGCGACCATCAGGTATCGACAGTACAATCGAGATCTGCATACCTTGAAACAGTGTAAAAACTGTAAACAAGTAGCGTATGTAAATAGCTTCTAGATAGGTTCAACATGATCAACCTGTTCATTTCGAAGACCTCGCGAACAAATAGATGGGGTTGAAAACATCGTTTCGAACAAAGATCCGCGTTTGCACTCATTTCCATCCCACACACACAAAGCCCACAACCGGTATCGTGCGGTTTGCAGTTCAGATACAGTATGATTAGAATTTGCACACAAACATAAATTTTAACACGTCACGGATTTCATTTTTCAACCAAAAGAATCTTCCATCGTTTGCCCGAATAATTAAAGATTTTATTAAGGTACTGAAAACTAGTTTTCAGAATGGAGAACAGAAAATTGTAATGTTCAAAGTTATTATATTTATTTTGATATTATTCAGAATTAAAAAAATCTCACTGAACCTAGTCTTAATGTCTCCACCTGATGAGGGTAAACAGCCAGAAACCGGTTCTTTGTATAATTACGAAGGATGAGTAGCACAACTTACTTCTTCCAATATTTTATAAGTTCCGGAGTTTAGACTAACACATTCAAAATAGCGCCGTCCTTTTTTTATTT
>JACCGJ010011481.1:0-37617 GCA_013407085.1 Atriophallophorus winterbourni | reverse complement strand
TTACACTACTTTAATTAATCATACACTTGGAGAAAAATCCTCAAAAATTCTAGTGTATATGAATTATGTTGTAGGGTGGTCATGCAAAGCAAACGGTATTTCCTGTCTTTTCGTTTAGTAAGTTGAAGGCATACACCTGAAGGACACCTGTTCCAACATTAATTACTTCCCCCATTTAAAGTGTCCGGCGGCGCCTTAGCTGGGGATAACGACTCCAACATAAATTCCATTAATCTACGAATTCCACATCACCACAAAATTCTTCACCTGTTTAATCTAATACCCTTCTGTGTCATCTGTAACCGTATGAGAATCTGTAATGAGTTTCATAATCTTCGTTTTCGACCGTCTCGATGGTTCGCCTACGCGTGTATACGTGAAACATGCCTTACGCTTCTGTTCCGTTAGATCTGTTATGCATGCAATTGATCGCCGCTAAGTGCTACTCGTGTTTGTTGAAAGTGCATGCAAAATGCGAGAAACTGCTGACCTCGGATTTGGTAGCGATTACTAATGGAGTTTGCCAGGTGTGCAAGGCCAAACCAACAGCAGCATCGTCGGAGGTGAACACCGCTGAGTATAAAATTGAGACGCGTTTAAATGGACTGCAATCCAGTATACGAAAACTGGATGAACATTACCTCGGTCATCCATAAGCGCCTTGAGTGCTTGACCAAGAATCACTTTGTGATTCCGTATCTGAACATCGTGGTTCGTTGTACGAACCCTGTATAACAGTGGCATTCAAGTATAGCTATGTTTATATACAATTGCGCAAAGCCTTCCGAACAAATTAGCGGAATTAACTAAGATATGCCCGCACTACTTACCTGAGATTATCGCCATTACAGAAACATGGTATTCTTCCCAAGTGATTGAAATGGAGATATCCATTCCAAATATGAATTTGTTGAGGAACGATCGAGAGATAATTGGCGGTGTTGCTATTTATTATCATAATCGCCTCCGGTGCCGTCCAATTTGCAACAAATAAATCAACCTCGGGGATAAAATTTGGTGTTCGTTAAGGTAGATGACTGGTAAAATTTGCATGATTTTTGTGATTTACCCGATCAATCATCATCGGAATCGTACAAAGAAAGGTTGATCCGAAAGCTTCAGCGCTTGACTCGCACTCAGCAAGCAACAATACTTATTATGGGTGATTTTAACATGCCTACGCTTTATCTCAGAGACGTTCACACCCCACAAACGCTAGAATACCGATTTAGAAAGGTACTAGATTTTTTCCCTTTATACAACCAATTTCACGAATGCACTCGGAGAAGTGGTTCTAAATGTTGGTTCGCCAGGTAAATAAATTGGCCCTGAAACCAATCGCTCGTGCAGATTCAGAATCAGCAGACGGATCACATAAGCCATGACTCGCAAGTGAACGAATTAGTAGATTTTCTGAAGCTGTAAATAGACGAGAACTCGCATATCGTTCCTGAAAGATCCGAAGGTGAACTTCGTTTTGTTATCCTCAGCAGAACAAAAAGTGGATATCATTGAAGCGAGCAGCGTGGGTTCAGCAGTCAACAATACATCTACTTCATGGCAACATTTCAGTATGTTACACAAAAAAGTTACTTCACTTATTAGTAGAATACGAAAGAGCAACAATTGATGCTGCTATGAAAAATGGAACGCAAACCTAAGTTTCCATACAAAATCAGGAACGCGAAAGCAAAAGTTGAACCAGGTATTTTGCCGTCCAGAATGGTGAAAAACTCACTGAGACTGTTTTGAAAACCTCACATGCTCTCGCGAATTTTAACTCTGAAGTGTTCGTGCCAAAGGTTTTAGTGGAACGTTGTGAGTATTCAGTCGACTCAGGAATCGAAACATTGGGCGAAATTTTGATAATTTCAGAGATTGTCGCAAGTCGATTGCTCAAACTAAATGTAGGAATATCCCCAGCTGCGGATGTGATCAGGTTATGTCATCGTCAACTTTGTGAATAGCTATCCATGCTGTTTAACTATTCGATGTTGAAGGGAGTGGTACCGAAAGATTGAAAGTCCGGCGTGATTACACCTATCTTCAAAGGAGGCTGCCGATCTGACGCTGCAAATTATCGTCCCGTCACACGGGAAGGTCATGAAACGTATAGTTTTGGAAAGAATTGTTGCACACTTTGAGTTGCGTAATTTGTTTTCGCCAGCGCAGCATGTTTTTCGGTCTCATCGCTCTTGTCTTACGAATCTTCTCCTCGCGTTGGACGAGTGGACAACGGAGTTGGATAGAACTTCTAGCATTCACGTTTGTTATTTAGACATTTCTGAAGCTGTTCGCAGATTCATTCACCATTTGCTTCTTCAAAAACTGATACGTTTAGGAATATGTGAGCCCCCCCCCTCTCATGGCTATGCGACTACCTGTCAGATCACCATGTCCGAGTTAAAGTAAACGGATTGCTATCCCAAAATTATAAAACCACCAGTGGAGTCCCACAAGGATCCTCTTTCTATTATACATAAACTATTTACCCCCCTCCCTCATATCATCCAAAATGGTCCTGCTCGCGGATGATACAAAAATTTGGACGCCAATACGTTCTGCAGATGATTGTGAGAATCTACAATACTTGAATCCTTGTCGACTAATTTTCAAAGCTGGGGAGCATCAACCCAGCATACACTTGCGATGTACATTCCTGTTCAACATCCACCGAAGGATCCCAACAACATCCCTGGGTTACATACTTGTGGTGTGAGGCTCAAACCTGGGTGTAGTTATACTTGTAATATCTTGGTCAGTGACCCTGGGTGAAAGCACGCTCAAATACATCGCAATAACTCAGCCACACTAAGGCACGCATTCAGACACAAGCACGCAGTGTATACTGTTTGAGACTTAAAAATAACTAATGAAAAAGTTATTTCTATTATGTACTCCACTCGAAGGTTGTCGATCTAAGAGCATGGCAAATGTTTCCAATCTGAAACATTTTGCACATTTGTAAATTGACAGTAAGCATATCTTTTTCTATCGAAAACTATTATCACGATTCAATTAATTATTTGCACGTTAACAGCGGGGCACTAAAGATTAGGTATACGACACCTAAAAGAAATTTGATTATTCGTTTACCATTTTTGGAATAACTGAAATTAATCTCACGGTATTCCCGTTTGTAGTCTGTGAACGAGTTTCCGGTTTTTGAGAAAGCTTTTCGAGTCACAATTTTTATGACGGAAATAATTTACAAAACAAGTTTCCGAAATTTTTTTCAGTGGTCCTGCTGCGGTGCTGGATCTGGACAGGACTTTACCACAGCAGACGCCAAGTTGAACAAGAAAGATGTTATTCGTGGCAAAACATTTACAAGTTAGTATTACAGCATTGTTTTTGGCAATTTCCTGTTTTATGTTGTTCGGATTAATAAATATTCTCGTCGGTCGTCTATTTGCCACCAATCGTACCACAGAGGATCATTTCTCCAGATATTCTGACTTCAAGGTTTCGTAATTCAATGGCGGATTTGCTATACACATTTTCGCAAGTAACCGGGTCGTGCGCTTAAACTTGTGTTAGTGGTTTTTATGACATTGGATACACTCGTTTTACCATTATTCAAAATCTGTTATCCTAAATTTCAGATAAAGCAATGCTTATTTAGTTATTCCCGGATGTTGAACGTTGTCAGATACCTCGCCACTAGCTTGCCACAGTGTTATCTAAGACTTTATGGATAGGTTCTTGGTAAATCAGTGGTAGTATCACATCCTGGAAACATTTGATAGCTTCTCAAAACTATCGACTTTGGAATTTAATTGATACCGGTCTCCCCATTTTACCATAAACATGAATATGTGGTTTGCATTAGCGACATTGTTATGTAAAAACAATCACGTCAGCAGCGTATACGTTTCGCAATTTCTTGAGTGCTGGATATGTGACATAAGGGCGTCTTTCGATGCCGAATTCGGCAACTCAGCATTTTAACTTAAAATTTCTCGAGTGATTATTCAGACAACATGTCTTGCTCCATGAATATAATGCTGGCCAGTCGTTTCCAAAGCTTTTCATTAAAGGCCGCTCACTTCGGATGGTAATCTGGAAGTTGTTTGAAGTTATTTCGGGTCACACGATAGCAGGCATATTTCTTCAGTGTGGTCATGACGTCCCAATGTGTTAAACACTTCCTATTGTTATTTCCTTTTTGGTATCAATTCAGTCTCTGGGATAGAGATAAAGATAGATAGCACACAATCTCATTGACAACATGAATACATCCAACGAATTCGCTGTTCTAGATAACCTAACAATTTGCCAGTCAGTACAGACATTTATGAGCGCCACAGGGAACGTCGAGATTTTGATGTTTGCATGCGGCTTCCATGATTTATAGCCTTTAACTCAACTTACGTGAATACTAAAATATGTAACATAAAAGTGGTTCCAGCGCGTAGTACATATTTCTGAACGAATTATCAATGAGTAAACACTGAATTCGAGACTATAAACCAGTACACGAAAGCAAATAACACCTAGTCAACAGAGAAGTTAGCAAGATTTAAAATATTTTATGAACGTTCTCCGTAAAATTGGGCACCGAGCAGATGGAACACAACTGCACATCACTTTGAAATTTTAACTTAGCGATTACTCATTCCAGTGAAATTTTCAATTATGTAAAATATGATTTTCACCTATAAAACTCATTTTAAACATTTATTGGTACATAAATTAAATCGAAGAATCAATGAGATGTAAGTGTGACAGATTTGTTATTCACTAATTTTAAGTATCACTTATTGCTTGTTTGAGTTCAGGCGACGCTGGTTTCGTGCGCGTTTCTGACTAAGAATCGGGTTTAAGTTTGATTTTGTACATATAAATCGAGGGTGATGTTTTGCGCCTTTAATTTCAGTCCTTGATTGGTTGGTCTATCGTTGCTTGGTCGCAGAGGCCGCGTAAACTTTGTCTGCATTTGGAGGAGATATAGCAAGCTCCAGCGATAGAATCGTCTTTTGTGTGTGTGATGGAAATGCATGGAAATGAACATTTTGTTCATGATCCTGGGCTTAAACCCTATCTATATGTGGTTGGACACGTGTGATCGAACAGGTTGGTTGTACCAAACTTATTCAACAGTGTTATACAAGCGCAACTTGTTTACCATTCTTCATTATTCCGGCCGCTCGTCAGATTGTGTCTAGAGTATTTCTGTGTAGGATAACCAGCACTTAAACGTGTCCACGTCTCTTGTTGGAAGTTCGATAGCAGAAAAGTTTACACAGGTTTGTGAAAATAGTATTACGTGATTTATGTTTAACGATAAAATCGCCTCGCATGCTCCTTGATTTTATAGTGCTTCAGGCTAATCATCAAAGTTGTACAGCTTATCACGATTTCACAATCGTGGACAATCATGATGCCCTAAACAGTCTGAGCGAAAGCTTTCGTTTGTATTCATAATGCTTTTGCTTGAGCAGCTCAGCCAATAACCGCGTGTTATTACGAGAATGTATCAATGGATCAGCGTTTGACAACCTTTTTTATTTTTAACTTGTTCGTTAGTACAATCAAATATATCTATACATCTCACAAACATTACAGAGCTAAATTATCCGTTGGGATGTTACAAATGGCCAGAGAGTTCGTTTCACGTTGACGTTCGCAACCTCAAACCCCAAAACGCTGCACCCGATTTCCAGAAAGGCTGTTTCGATGCGTTCCTGGAAAAAGCAAATCATCGTTTGCAGATCGCGTTCGCCTGGTTTTTCTGTTTCTTCTTGCTGTTGGTAGGTTTTAACTCAATGTGCCATCGCTTTTTGCAATGCCCCGTTATACTAAACCGCTTGAATCTTTAGTACAATTTAGAAGAATTTTGGAGGAAAAAGGTATGCAGATTTTAAGGCGAATTTTCAAAAAATCAATTAGTTTTATCAGTCAAATTTTTAAAGATAACTAATTGAATTTTAGCACTACAAACATCTGGTAGTTCGTATCATTAGGAAAACGGGCTTTGATTTATCACTGCGTGGTTGGTTTCAAGAGCAACTTAAAAATAAAGTAGTTGAAAATTACCGTAGTAGTATATATGTGTATAATTCCGTTAGCTTCGAGTTTTAAAAATTTCAAACGAAGCAACTATAGCTAATCTTTATTTTTATATAATATCAGGTATTGTGTCCATTAGGAGCCGTATTTACGTCCGGTTTCTTAAGCACGATGTGATATAGGTTGCATGATGTAACCTATTTGAGAGGATGCTAGGCTGAAACCTTTTATTCTCACTTTAAACATGGTTAGATTGAGTTAACCACATTTTCCGTAATGTGTAACTGGGTTAAATTCGAAACTGAACCCTCTCGAACGAGAGTCAAACGTTATCCTATATGTCAGAATCGACCCTATAGTTTTATCAACGTTTACACAATCAGTTAAACTGCAAAATAAAACTAAATGTTATCCCAAAATATTTGTTCTGAATTTTTCCAAGGGATTTAGGAATTCAACACAAACGTGTGATTATTCAACAATGGTTTTTACTCCCAATTGTCCGCTGTTTCGAGGCATGCGAATTCTGATCGTACTGTCCCTAAATGATGAGTGCAATCTGCACGAAACCGGTCGTTGGTTGCGTGGGTGATGGAAATACATGCATGTATTGTGGGAACCAATTTTAGGGATCTGGGTTGGGCACATTTTCGGAAATTTTTCAGCCGTGGTGGTAATAGAACCTATATCGTCCGATTGAAAATCGGACATATTATCCTCTGTGTTACCACGGCGAACGTTCTTTCACAATTTTCACATAAATCAATGTGTGCGAAATGATTGGATAGTTAGAACGAAGACAATCTCACAGTGTATATGATATCAGCACATTTACACGTGCACTATTTAAAGTTCACTTGTTCAATACTTATTTACCTTTCGCTTAAATTATTATTGCAGTCGCTGCCTGATGAGACCCGAAAGAGATAAAACAGTATTGCAGTAAAAGTGCGCGCGATGAGAGATGTAAAAACGAGGGTGATTCCATTTATTTGATCGAATTATTCAGAACCATTTTGTGGATCGGTCATCCAAATGCTAGTTCGCCAATCTAGTTTAACCGTGGCTGGAATCTATGGCTCTACCACTTTTAATTATTCGAGGCTCTTTCTCACACGAATCCTACCGTGTCCATTTAATTTTGGCAAACATTGAAAAAAACAAGTAGTGGTGTGAAAATACACGAGATGCGTACAAGAACAAATACAAATGCTGACTAGTGATCGTGTGGCGGTGTGCAATGCATTGGCGATGAATGTTAATTACGACCTTCCAGGTGATATGCTGATCAACAACCAGCGGCACAACTCAAGGGCATGCAGCGCTGAAATGTTCTAAGACGACAATCATGAACCCTTAATAATTAGGATTTCGGAATGATTGCACTAGATCGCGCGCGCGATAACACATCCGGGCCTAACGTAATGAGGGTTTGAGTTGAACTCGATTGAAAAATCAAATTAAAGTGATAAACGGTGCAGATTTGTTGAGGGCATCGTTTTGGGGAGGTGATTAACCGATAAGATAGTCGTGTGTGATTTATGGTTTCTTTTAATTTGTAATGTGAGTCATAAACGCATCCGGCGAATTGGCGTTCCCTTGTGTTGTGAGTTTCGTGTGTAAATAGAAATAGAGTCGGGGAGATTGACCTCTGGGATGAATTTGAACACAATCGACACGTGGGTGTAACACGATGGGGATGATGCAATCGAAACCTGTGCAGACAGCGTAATGGACGTTAGGAATGGATAATCGGACTGGCAGCAATTGACCGGACGTAACCACGCCTAATCCCAGACTCCATACAGTAGGCAAATCACGGGTTGTCAGTGGGGTACAGTTTAATCCTGATTCCTGTTCGGACTATCGACCTTAGTCTGACAGAGTCTTCTTGACATATGCGGAGTTTTAACCATTTTCCATTGTCACTCTTGGTCTCAATTTATTCGTTGTAGATTAGGGATGCTTAGTTATGTATTCGTATCAGTTCCGCAAGCGTTTCAAACTTATCGGGGGTGGTGGTATAGCGAATATTGCGTTCGATCTTCATTCAGACGGTCATTGTTAATGAAAGTATATTACCTATACATATTCGCGCTACTGAAACTTGAGGTAGACATCAACCGTATGCCCAAGTTGATTCACACGAGATCTCATATCTGCAATTATACTTAAAGATATTAAACTCAAAATCGCATTCATTTCCACATTGCTCAAGGAGAAACCTTGTAACTTTTGAATAATTCTATATACAGTCAAGAGGAGTGGAAATTAAGGCTTGTCCATTTGCTTGATAATCGATGCCCCACGGAAATTTTTGTGTTGTTGTCGCCCTACTCCATCATAAAACCTGAATGAAAACATGTTTCATACAAATTGTATTTGCCTTATTCAAGGACATTTTTCGAAATCTTGAACAAATACAGTATCTTCCTAATTCCCACCAACCCCGTTCATTTAATATATTTTGTCATTTTCTATGACAATTAAGTATTTCATACCAATACCGATTCAGTTCCAAATCGATAAAATATGGTTTATCACTCCAAATTTAAAGACTAATCTATTTTTCCGTGAAATGTAACACATTATTTTCATCCAATAATATATAATGGTAAAATTTTCTAAATTTTCTACAGGTTCTGCCTAGCGCGGTGGTCTTTTCTCTGGCAATGTTGGATACATAGAAGCGTGGTTGCGCAAACTAACGTTGGCGTGGTCTGACAGTCTGTGAATGGTTTGCCGCAATGTTTCTATGTGCTTTATATACCCCGCATATTGACCCGCAAAGTACAACCACGAATATGTGACTTTTTATGTTTCAACTCTTTATATACACTGTACCATTCACTAACCATCAATTATTCTCCCTGGAAAAAAGGATTTTGGTAGAATAGGAATGTGTTAACCTATTGTGTTGCCACATTCCCAGCAAAAGTTCACTTCGGTTACAGAAACGTTATTTGACAAATTGGGTTAGTCCTATTAAGAAATATTCTTAATTGAAGATACATATATTCATGTTCTGACTGATACGCCAGAAATTTCGATTAGTTAAACTAAGGTAATTGATTTTCGTAATTTCAACATTTTCTTTCCAATTTCACATTCGCATCATTTGGAGTCAGCAAAATAATATTTAGAGAGTTTGCGGTGGTGGAAAACGGCAAAACGAAATTCAAATATCAAACTACTGTCATATACTGTGTTCATATGTTGTTCGCCGAACTTGGGTAGTTGGTGGTGAACGTTTCGTCATTAGGCTAGATGATATCACGAGCAAGAATTCTTTCGTAGTTGGAATTCATTGGTTCTGACACGGTCAGTTCACTATCACTCAGGTGGTTAGTCGAGTACATGTTGTGCTTTCTCTTTAAGTGGTTTCTCATTGTCCATATGTTGCAACCAATCGGAGAAGCTGGTTAATTGATTCAAATGTTGAGGAACTCTCGCACTTGCTGGTCGTCTCTTGTAACTATTATTTTCGTGCAATCTCAGTCGAACTGATGAGCGAATCGATCGAAACGTATTGAGATTTGTGATTTACGAGCATGTCTGCCTACGGCCAACTGATGTTCGTGTAGTCTTGTGATCAGTTTGCGAACTGTTTGTTGGACGTAGTTTTTCTTGTAATCTCTGTATGTAATCTTAGAGACGATATTCGACTATTCTTCATTCGCTAATTTGTCTTTCTAGTTTCTAAAATGGTTGTGAAGTATTGACGCAGGTTAATACACGATGTCTATTCCAAATGGCCTAAGTATCTGGGCTGCAATTTCTTAGATATGTTGGAAATATGACAGAGTGCGTCTGGTTCTGTTTTCTCCTCGTTTTCTTTGTAGGGGTCATTCGTACATGTTGCGTACTATGAGGCTTTTTGGGTATCCCTTCTTCTGGAAAACTTTGAATAATTATTCTTCTTCTTTTCTACTGAGTTCAACTGAGTTCTGATGCAACTGCAATTGTGAATGCTCGAGTTCTGTGTTTGATCCTTGTGTGTGGTTTTTCGCTAGACGCATTTCTCCAACGTTCATTTGCTTGTCCGCTCAACTTGAACATTCAGGAATGGCAAGCATCGATCAACTTCAGTTTCCTTGGCAAATTGAAATCCAGTAAATACACAATGAAGCAGTCGATATGATTCATCCAGTTCTATTCATATACGGTTTGTAACATATGCCGTGGAACATAAACGTGTGCGATAAGACGTATAGATGCCCAATGTTATTTCGCTTATCGCAAATTCCGTGTTTGCACTAGGTGATGTCATCGATCCAACGTATGCGTTGTTTCATAAGTAAAACGTTCCTTAAATACTACTTATAATGTTTCCCTTGACATTTTCCCGGCATTGAGCTATTGCCCAGTCGCATCTCGATTCACGTTCATTTCCGCAACGAAAGAATCAAATTCTCCATTATAAATACGGAAGCTAAACACCAAGTGTTCTCAAATTCGAAGTCACGCCCATTAGATGATGAATAATGTCTGAGTTCAAATTTTTCAGAAGTGTCAGCGAAGTCCTGTTATAATGCAATCAATATCAAGTGAGATTATAGTAAGACAGAGACGGCATTACGACTGGTTTTTCAAAGTTTTGCACCCCTGCTACGACAGGGTGCCATGAGTTGTTTAAAAAAGGCAAGATTTAAAATATTCCGAATATTTATACAACGGAGAACCTCTTATACAAAAACTTCTCAATACAAGTTCTGTTAGATCTGTTTGTGGTTTGGTAAATATTTTTGCTCGATACATAGCACCGTAGAAAGTTTCGAGCAGTTGACTTCAAGGTAATACGAAAAAGCAAACACAGAAAAGTAATATATATATATATATATATATAATGTATTTTAAAACGTAAACTAAAGTTAGATTACGCTAATTTTTGTTTTGAAGTTATTAACAAGTAGTATATGGCGTTCGAAAATCAGGTCGAATGATACTTAAAAAGATTCTGGAAACGAATAAATGAACTTGTTCGATTTATTTATAGACTTAAGCATGCTGTTTGATTACTTGACCAACGATAGAAAGGTTTCTAATAAAAAAACAGGCACAAACCGAATACAAGCATACAAGTTGCGCTGTGTGCCACTGTTGGATAAGTTTGGTACGACCAACCTGTTCAATCACATGAGCCCACATTCATGTAGACAGGGTTTGAACCCATGACCATAAACAGTTACTCCAACATTAATAGTTCGGCTGAAGCGCCACCTGAATTATCCTCACAAAGATGATACTCGCCTATTAGGAATAACTCTTCAAACTTCGGAGGACGTGGAAAACGTACTCTTAAATGCTTACCTTCTTAGCGGTGTTCCAGAGTCTATATGTCGTATCCATGCAGATCTACCATGGTGGGAGCGAAAGTCGTCGAATAAAATAATCCAAGAAGTATTGTACTTCTATATGTTGCAGAAGATGCTGCTGACATATCTTCTCAAGAAAAGTCTGAGCACGGTCACAAACAGTGGAAATATCTAGGCAAAAACACTCGGTACTAAAAAAGCCATTCTTGTGGATGCTTTTATGATACCGCGGTCTGCCAACTATAAAGGGCAAGGTCATAACCCTTTAGAGCTGACCGTCTTGACAACCGAAATGACCGATAATATCAAACGTGAAAGGAAAGATATGAGAAGAAACCTACCCCAAAACGTCAAGTTGAGCTTGCCCAGAATAATAGCCGGAAGCGAGCAAACGGATAGTACCCACCAGCAACGCCGAGTGATGCGTTTCAAACTGAATATCATGCGATAGCTCCAAAAACCTTGAGCATTCCGACTTTAACCGAGTCGGTCCATTAATAACCTTTCATGATTTGAACACCACAAACTTTATAAGATGTTTATATACAAATGCGCAAAACCTTTCGAACAAATTAGCGGAGTTAACTAAAATATGCTCGCACTACTCACCGGACATTATCGCCATTACAGAAACATGGTATTCTTCCAAGTTGAATGAAACGGAGATATCTATTCCGAATATGAATTTGTTAAGGAATGATCGAGAGAGAATTAGTGGCGGCGTTGCTCTTTATTATCATAATCGCCTCCAGTGCTGTCCAATATACAATACAGATATCAACCTCAAGGATACAATTTTGTGTTCTTTAACGCTGATGTCTGGTGAAGTTTGCATGATTAATATGGTATACCGGTCTATTTCATCTACAGAATCGAATAACGAAAGGCTGATCCAAGTGCTTCAGCGCTTGACTCGCACACAGCAAGGAACGATACTTATTATGGGTGATTTTAAACTGCGTACCCTTTATCTCAGGGACGTTCAATCCCTAGAAACGATAGAATACCGGTTTGGAGAGGTACTAGATTCAGTCCCTTTATAGAACCAATTACACGAACACACTCGGAGAAGAGTTTCTGACCGTCTATCCGTCTTGGATTTGGTGTTAATACCGGAAGAACAATCCGTCGAACCTATCGGATTCCACGCTGTGCTGAGTCTTAGTGACCATTCACTGTACGTGTTCGACTATGTTTGCAGTACTAATCAATCTCCTGCTCTGAATGCGGTGGTTCGCCGGGTAGATAAATTGGCCCTGAAAAAATCGCTCGTGCAGATTCAGCTTTAGCAGACGGATGACATTAGCCCTGACTCGCAATTGAACGAATATGTAGATTTTCTGAAACTGGAAATAGACGATAACTCGCATACCGTTCCTAAAAGATCCGAACATGAACTTCGTTTTGTTATCCTCAGCAGAACAAAAAGTGGATTGCATTGAAACGGGCAGCGTAGGTGCAGCATAAAGTCAACAATACTTCTACTTCTTGGCAGCATTTCCGTATGTTACACAAAAAGAGACTTCATTTATTCAAGAGGATAAGGAAGCGCACCTATTGATGCTGCTGTCTAAAATGGAACGCAAACCTAAGTTACTAGACAAAATCATGAACGCGAAAGCAAAAGTCAAACCAGGTATTTTTGCCGTCCAGAATGGTGAAAAACTCACTGAGACCGTGTTGTAAACCGCAAATGCTCTCGCGAATTATTACTCTAAAGTTTTCGTGCCACAGGTTTTAGTGGAACGTTGTGAGTATTCAGTCGACTCACGAATCAAAACATTGGGCGAAATTTTGATAAATCCAGCGATTGTCGCAAGTCAATTGCTCAAACTAAATGTAAGGAAATCCCCAGCTGCGGATGGCATCACACCGGATGTGATCAGGTTATGTCATCGTCAACTTTCTGAATCGCTATCCAGCCTGTTTAACTATTCGATGCTGAAGGGAGTGGTACCGAATGACTGGAAGTCATGCGTGATTACATCTATCTTCAAAGGAGGCTGCCGATCTGACGTTGCAAATTATCGTCCCGTCACACGATTACCTGTTATTGGCAAGGTCATGAAACGTATAGTGTTGGAAAGAATGTTTGCACACTTTGAGTTGCGTAATTTGTTTTTGGCAGCGTACTATGTTTTTTTGGTCTCATTTCTCGTGTCTAAAGAATCTTCTCAAAGCGTTAGACGATGGACGACGGAGTTGGATAGAACTTCTTGCATTCACGTCTGTTACTTAGACATTTCTAAAGCTTTTGACAGAGTCAACAAACATTTGCTTCTTCAAAAACGGATACGTTTAGGAATATGTAAACCCCTCCGCTCATGACCGCGCTACTACCTCTCAGATCGCCATGCCCGAGTTAAAGTAATCTGAGTGCTATCCCAAAGGTTCAAAACAACCAGCCTAGTCCCACAAGGATCCGTGCTAGGCCAGCTGCTCTTTCTATTGTACATAAACGATTTACCCATCCCGTCATATCATCCAAAATAATCCTGTTAGCGGATGATATGAAAATCTGGACGCCAATCAGTTCTGCAGATGATTGTGAGAAGCTACAAATGGATTTGGACAACGTGTCGAATTGGGCGGCCATGAATGACATTCAACAATAAGAAAAGTAAGATACTCCACTTTGGCAAGAACGTTCCCTGGACATATCGATTGGGAACTGAAAACTTAACACGGAGCTCGTTGGAGAAAGATTTTGGAGTATGGATTCGTGGAAACATGAAGAGCACGCTGCACTGCCAGTATATACATAGAAAGGCAAACAGATTGTTAGTTATCTTTCCAAAAATATTTGGAAGATTCTCTCTGGTAACGTTACCAAGTATAATGAACGTCTATCTTCGTCCAGTAGAGGTCTGAGCTCTTTGGCTGCGAAAAGATATTGCTTACTTTGATAAAATCTTTCACAGAGCAACAAAATTAGTGATGGTTCTTCGCAATGTTCCGTACACCGAAAGATTGCGACGTCTGGGTTTATTTAACTTTACCCAAAGGAGGATACAACGCGATATTATTCTGACTTATAGAATGGTGTCTACCGAAGGACATCAACTAAAACACTTGCTTGATGTGTGTGATGGGAAGGTGACACGCGGACATACCTAATCCCTTTACGTCCCAAGTTCCTGCCATTTTTTAGCCGTACGTGCTATATTTCTTTGGAATTCCCTATCACAACATGTAGTGGACACTCCTTGTCTGGCGATGTTTAAAGGGAAATTGGCGTTACACATGTAAAAGAACATCATTCATGAGCCTTGCATTTGATATTCTATATTCCTTTTCACATTTTCATTCATACCGTAATCCTGTGGTGTTGTAAAGTATTAACTTTTTAACCATAAATCCTTCAATCTTTCAAGTCCCGAGATTGTGGGAATATTTAGAACGATTATTCAAACAAGATGAACATTTGCATGCACTAAATAATGGATACCCTGGAATTCTAGGTGAATAGGAATCTAATTAATATTTTATTCATATCAAATTACTCCATAGCAAGAATTACCTAGATCGTATGGTATAAAATGTCCACTTGATGTAAGTGGATCGCCGTCATATCGAGTTCGCAACAAGATGACATTCTTTCCGAATCTTTCACCGCAATACGTTCGCCAAAGTCAGGCCTTCGCGAACAACTTTCTGTCGAACATCAATGCTTCCGTGGGTGAGTGAATTTATACTATGTTGAGTGTCCTAAATAAAATATATATTACCACAAGGTGATTAATCCCCTAGCAAATTAAACAAACAAATAATTGCCAGAGGCCCCATTTGCGTGAGTGAATACTTAATATCGATCGCTTTTACGACTGTGACTTAACTTTGTCGTTCATAATTCAATGGGCCATTTTTTAGAAATGAACGGACATCGATTGCCACCAAAAATCTCGGTTTTCAGAACACTTCCAAACTGAGTTTTGTTTGCAGTAGCTAGAGATTATTGTGAAGTGCAACAACCTTGTTAATCTGATAGTACATGATGAGTGCTTGACCAAATTTTTACCATTATTTTCTATACAACTAACAATTAATATTACGTTCCGAACGACAGCTCAAGGTCAAGATACAATTGCCTGCCCCGTCGGACTTTTGATGCTGCTCAGCACGTTGCTTGGATCGGGCGCTCCAGAAGGGCGCACGGCTCAAGAAATTAGTAAAGCCCTCGAGTTGGGGAATGTGAGATCAGGAGATGAAGCATATGAGGGCGCGACCAAACTGTATCAGGATGTGATTGAAGCGTTAAAGCACGAAACCGGTAAGTCAGGCAACGAGTCGATTTACAACGTTCCAATGGCTTCGGCAATGGCTGTCGATGACGATTTGAAAATCAATGCAGATTTCCAAAACTCGTTGACGCAAAATTTCGATACATCCTTGTACCAAGTGAGTATCGAACCATTGCACATCCTTTCCACTTATAATCACAGCGAGCTTGCTTACAGCTCTCAGCTAATTTCTTTGTCAGACGAACTTCAAATCTCCCTTTCAAACGATGAAAGTTTTAAACGAGTGGGCGTATGAAAAATCCTACGGTCGTATTCCCTATCTCTTCACAAACCCCCAAGAGATTTCGCGTGACACGAAGTTGATGCTGCTCAACATATTTGCTTTCAAAGGTGAGCGCTTCAATAAGTGACGATTGAGCTGGTTCTAAATATAATCCGTAATTATTCAAGATTCAAATACCCATCCATACAATTTACACAATTTTCTGAACTGCTATGTTGATTGAGTAAACATATTAACAAGCCACTCAACTGCTGGTGCGAAGCGATCGAGCTGGAAGATGTCACTTGAAGTTTGCAATCCTCGAAATGTTTGTAAAGTTTGAGCATACCGATTTGTGAATAACGTGTGTAGAATCAATACCAATCGCTTAAGTGGCAAGAGATGGAACTCACCTTTCATGCGCTCCAGCTATATGTAATAGAACACTCGAATTCAATGACCGCTGATACGTTAAATCGATGTTGTTGTAGGCCTCCGTCGATCGATGTCAACCATGAATGTGCATGATGGTTTCATGCTTCATAGTTTTTCGAATGAACGAACAGTCCGTTTCGGGGAAGGCAATCTCTCCCATAGAAGTTAATAAGATAGACGTAATTGCAACTATAGACGCAGGAGGTTTTTCCAGTAATTGAGTGTTTATCATTCATACGCTTATACCGGGTAATGCAACCACGGTTGTAGATTGCTTCTTGTATCAGAGCCTACAGCCTCCTTAAAAACGAGATTCCTAGGGCAAGTGTTTCATCACTTTGGTAGTGGATGTGAGTAGGATGCGCGACTACGCACTACTATTCATTTCCACTAATAAGCAGTTTCTTCTTGTCCCTGTTGACTTCACAACACTCCAGAGAAAAACCGGCCAGGTGGACAGTAAATGATGTTGTGAGCTCACTTTACGGCTACATTCCGTGGGAAATATTCGTTTGCCTGGGTGGGATTCAAGAGACCAGTCTAATGAATGGTCTGAAAACATATTTGCTATGGCTGCAAACCGTAGTCAGTAACTTCAGTCTAGTTTTTCGGTTGTATCATAACAATTTACGCCTATAAATTCCTGTGCATATCATAGGCTGGTTTAAATAGCGCTTTGTCTGACCTGCAATCCATGATGCTGATAACTATTATGTTGATCTGTATGCAGATAATTGGAGAGCAACCTTCCCAGACAGCAAACCTGGTTTGTTTTTCGTCAAGCCCTGGCAACCAAAACCAATGCCGATGATGACCATGCGGGAATCGCTGCCCTATGTGAAAGATGAACAATACGGATTTTCGGCCATTAAAAAACCAATGATCGTGAGTTAAAAAAGCTCATTTGCATGCATTTCTATCACACACACAACCCATGACCGGTTTCGTGTTGTTTGCATTCATCAGGTAAGGGCAGTAGTATCATTATCCGCATGGTCGCGAGTTTGTTTATTATCGATTGCTCAAGTGAACATGTGAAAACTGGTGGAGTTATTGGCCTGGTTCAACAATGACACTACACACCACCATTTAACTAAGGCCCAGATTACCGTTCACGCAAAAGAGTATGTCATTGGTCAAACTTCTATGATAACTATATTTAAATTGAAACAAAATATTCATTTGCATGCTTTTCCGTCATTCACACCCCACGACCGGTTTCGTGCTGTTTGCACTCATCAGGTAGGGACAGTAAGATCAGGATCCGCATGCGCTTAAATTGGTTCTGAGTTATAGCATTGTTGTATAGACGCGTAACGAACTATCGATCAACCATCAATCACGATCGATCGTAAGTGCATACTGTGATTATTGTTCAGTGTACAAACACATAGAAGATGCTACTACAGAAGATGAGTTCCAGTCCCAATGGAATTATGAGTTTCAGACTAAATTTGAATCAAAGCTGCAGTCCGGCCCCGACAGTAAGTTACAAAAAGTCAGAGAAAAATGTCGGAGTGTGATGAAGCATAAACCTGAATCAGGAATGAGAGCACTGCCTTTAATCTCAGCCGCAGATGCTGTCCCATACAGCAAGAGAATCAGTAGAAAATTAACTGGTAAAAGAATACGACGAAACAAAGCCCGTGATGTCATGCCTGAATTTCGACAGAAAGGAGATGTTGAAGAGTTTAACCAGAAACATTATGTAATCAATCGTGTGAAAACTGTTGTTCCAAGTTACGCATACCTGCGGTTCATAAAACTGTTGACTGCCCGACGCAAGCAATATAATTACAGAATCGAACCTCAGTTGAACAAATATCGTGGTGCAAAACTGAAAATACTTTCTATTGAGGATAAAGTTTATGTAAAGAACATACGACGCACAAAGGAACCGTCAACACTATTTCCACGAGAAATCTTCATAAAAACTGAGGTTCTACCCAATGGACTCATCAATCATCCAGCAACGCGTTACCTAAAGGCCTCACTTTATAAAACCAGAATTCGGCCAAACAACACCAGCTTATCTATCGTCCAATGTGTTCATTTTTTTGGAAAAAAGGGAGGTGTTGTATAGACGCGTAACGAACTATCGATCAACCATCAATCACGATCGATCGTAAGTGCATACTGTGATTATTGTTCAGTGTACAAACATTGTGATATTCACTCGCTCCCTGATATTGTGATCATTCATTCATTCATTCGGTTAATACACTAGTTCGAGTTCGGTTGTGTTTTCTGTCGAACCCACGGCTGGGCCAGTGCAATACCCTTACAGTTATAACAAGCATCCAGTCTTTATTCCCGTTCGTTAATTTCATTCTAGTGTGGGAACAACGGGTGTGATCAAATAAGCATGATGTATCCTCATTTCTGCTTAAAATGATCAGTAGCGTTACGTTTTTGTGTCAGAATCTGACATAATGAACACTTCCCGTTTGAACCATTACCGAGTAACTGCAACACAGCGCTCTCATTATAAACGACGATAATTTACTCTCACGCATTCCTTTCCTTCCAATCTAACAGAACGATCGATTCTCGTTCGTGGTTGTTCTCCCGGACAAGCCAACAGACTTCAAAGCGATTGATCACGTGCTATACGATACAAAATCCATCAAGCAATTGTTCAAACAAGGATCCCAGTCTGAGATGGTGAAACTCACGCTGCCTAAATTCCACTTGGAACTTAAAGTGGATTTGATTCCTACCGTGAAAAAGATGGGCATCAAGAGCTTGTTCAATCCACGCAGTGCTGATCTGTCCGGTAAGTAAGACTGACAGAATAAACGCAACGGGTCGTATACGAACCCGAATCACAATAACCATTTTGCATCCACAGGTATCACGAACAGAGCCAAATTGTTCGTGAACTTGCTCGAACAGGCATCCGTTTTGAAAGTCGACGAATCAGGCGTGGAGGCTGTTGCGGCCACGTATGCTTCAGCTGTGGCAACTTCATTGTTTGACCCAATCGAATTCAAGGTCGACCGTCCTTTCGGATGCATGATCTACGATGAACAACTAGACTTGCCGTTGCTCGTGGCCAAGGTTGTGAAACCAAACGCTCCGAAATCGGACGCATAAAAATCATCAATTAACACATTGGGCTTTAATTCACTCGGGGAAATATATCCCGAGGTTGAATGCCATGATTTCTGATCGCTTATGATTTGCTTTCAATCGAAAATAACATTGCAAAATAAAATATTCTAAAAATACGTCTACTTATTTTGCGGCCTGGTAATTAAAACGGGTTTGGTGTTGCGCCAGAATAAACCAGATTGAAATCCTGATGGGAAAGACCAAATTAAATTGACCAAATGATAAGTGAATGCCGTTGACTTTTAGCGGACTATGCTAAATCGTGTTCAATTTTATTTATCTGAGGGAAAGCCAATATTAAGCTTAACCAAAATAGGCTGACCTCGATCTCTCTGCGCTTCGGTCGGTGTTGGCAATTACGTGCTGGCAACTAGAAAAAGACCTGTATTTATGTATGCATGAAAGCACAAGCCTGATCCATGCAAACTGCCGCACAGTCACAGAGTGCATGTGGTCGAAGATACTGTCAGGCTGTCCAGGCCTAGACAGATATGACAAAGGAAACATAGAATAGAGATGGTAGTGAGACTCCAGCCAGTGACTTCACTTATTCGAAAGGATAAAGAAACGCACCAATTGATGCTGCTGTCAAAAATGGAACGCAAACCTAAATTACTATACGAAATCATGAACGCGAAAGCAAAAGTCAAACTAGGTAGTTTTGCCATCAAGAATGGTGAAAAAGACACTGAGACCGCGTTGGAAACCGCAAATGCACTCGCGATTTATTACTCTAAAGTTTTCGTGCCAAAGGTTTTAGTGTAACGTAGTAAGTATTCAGTCCAGTCCGGAATCGAAACATTGGGCGAAATTTTGATAATTCCAGAGATTGTCGCAAGTCATTTGCTCAAACTAAATGTAAGAAAATCCCCAGCTGCGGATGGAATCACACCGGATGTTATCAGGTTATGTCATCGTCATCTTTGTAAATCGCTATCCAGCCTGTTTAACGATTCGATGCTGAAGGTAGTGGTACCGAATGATTGGAAGTCATGCGTGACTACACCTATCTTCAAAGGAGGCTGCCGATCTGACACTGCAAATTAACGTCCCGACGCACTATTACCTGCTATTGGTAAGGTCATGAACGCATAGTCTCGGAAAGAATGGTTGCACACTTTGAGTTGCTTACCGTATTTTTCGGACTATAAGGCGCACATAAAAACACTCATTTGTACGAAAAATCGGCAGTGAGCCTTATATTCCGGTGCGCCTTATGTATGAATAGTGTATGTTCAAACTGTGAACATACGAATCTTTTCAAAGCGTTAGACGATGGACGAAGGAGTTGGATAGAACGTCTTGCATTCACGTCTGTTACTTAGACATTTCTAAAGCTTTTGACAGAGTCAATAAACATTTGCCTCTTCAAAAACAGATACGTTTAGGAATATGTATACCCCTTCGCTCATGGAAGCACTAGTACCTGTCAGATTGCCATACCGTAGTTAAAGTAAACTGATTGCTATCCCAAATGTTCAAAACCACCAACGTAGTCCCACAAGGACCCGGGCTAGGCCCGCTGATCTATCTATTATACAATATTCAAAATTCAAGATTTTTATGGTCACAAAAAGCACATTGCTTCACAATTAACATATCGTAGTAAATATTGGTTCAGGAAAAAGGTATAAAATAAACATGTAATGTCAAGTATAGTCCAGTTGAATACTTACCATGAGTCAATACGCAGGTGTCGTTAAATCGTTATGCAACAAATAAGCATCCAAGTTTTGAATGAACGTTTCGACGTTGGGAGAGATGACAAGAGTTTCGGGGAGGGCATTCCAAGGGAAACAGGCACGTACACAATAAAAATATCGCCGACAGCTGGTACGGGCTTTGGAAATTTACAGTGTCGCTGAGAGGCTGCGTGTATGTCGTGACTCACGGTATTCGAATAAATGTTTTAAGGGATGATGTTGGGTATTTAATATTTTGTATGTTAGTATCACATCACTTCGAAGGCTTCTTTGAAAGGGAGTATAGAGTCTCAGTTTTTGCAATCGTTCCTCGTACGTTAGTTTCCGGAAACCTCTTACGAGTTTTGTTGCACGATGGTATATTTTATCAAGCAATAGTATATCCTTTTTTAACCACGGAGACCAAGCTTGTGATGCATGCTCCATGGTTGGAATTAAATAGGCTTTCATGATGGTGGGCAACGTTCCAGGCGAGAAGGTTCTGAAAATCCGTCGCATCATACCTAGAAGCTTGGAAGCACGCTTGTAGATGACCTCACAATGCCAGCTGTTCTTCAGGCTGCCGCATTCCCAGACTCCAAGATCCCTTTCCGACTCGGTCCAGTTCAAAATCGTCTGCCCAAAGTGATATTGATTCTGGGATGGCTTATCAATTTGCAACACCTAACATTTTTGGAAATTGAATGCCAAATTATTCCGTACCTACCATTCATGGAGAGCATCTAGATCATGTTGCAGCTTTACACAGTCCGCAGTTGTTTTTATCCGCGTCCAAAGTTTAATGTCATCAGCAAAGAGAATCACATTGCATGCGAGCGTCTCAAGTAGGTCGTTGATGTAAACCAAGAAAAGTAATAAACGATTTACCCACCCCCTCTTATCATCCAAAATGATCCTGTTCGCGGATGATATGAAATTCTGCAGATAATTGTGAGAATCTACAAATGGATTTGGACAACGTGTCAAATTGGGCGGCCATGAATGATATGACATTCAACAATAAGAAAAGTAAGATGCTCCACCTTGGCAAGAATGTTTCTTGGACATATCGATTGGGAACTGAAAACTTAACACGGAGCTCGTTGGAAAAAGATCTTGGAGTATGGATTAGTGGAAACCTGAAGAGCACAGTGCACTGCCAGAATATACATAGAGGCCAACAGATTGTTAATTATCTTTCTAAAAAATTTGGAAAATTCTCGCTGGTGACGTTACCAAGGATAATAAACGTCTATCTTCGCCCTACGACAGAGTATGCGGTAGAGGTCTGGGCTCTTTTGCTGCGAAGAGATATTGCTCTCTTTGATGAAATCTATCACTGAGCAATGTTCCGTACACCGAAAGATTGCGACGTCTGGGTTTATTTGATTTACCCAAAGGAAGATACGACGCGATATTACTCTGACCGATAGAATAATGTCTACCGGAGAACAACAACTAAAACTCTTGCTTGATGTGTGTGATGGGAAAGTGACACGCGGACATACCTTATTCCTTTACGTCCCAAGTTCCCGCCATTTTGCGCCGTACGTGCTATATTTCTTTGGAATTCGCTATCACAACATGTAGTGGACACTACTTGTCTGGCGATGCTTAAAGGGAAATTGGAGTTACACATGTAAAAGAACATCATTCGTGAGCCTTACATTTGATATTCTATATTTCTTTTCACATTTTCATTCAAACCGTAATCCTGTGGTGTTGTAAAGTATTAACTTTTTAACCATAAATCCTTGAATCTTTCAAGTCCCGAGATTGTGGGAATATTTGGAACGATTATTCAAACAAGATCATCATTTGCATGCACTAAATAATGGATACCCTGGAATTCTAGGTGAATAGGAATCTCATTAATATTTTATTCATATCAAATTACTCCATAGCAAGAATTACCTAGATCGTATGGTATAAAATGTCCACTTGATGTAAGTGGATCGCCGTCATATCGAGTTCGCAACAAGATGACATTCTTTCCGAATCTTTCACCGCAATACGTTCGCCAAAGTCAGGCCTTCTCGAACAATTTTCTGTCGCACATCAATGCTTCCGTGGGCGAGTGAAATTATACTATGTTGAGTGTCGTAAATAAAATATTTGTTTTATCATGCAACCACAAGGTGATTAATCCTCTAGCACATTAGACCAACTAATAATTACCAGAGACCCCATTTGCGTGAGTGAATACTTAATATCGATCGCTTTTACGACTGTGATTTAACTTTATCGTTCATAATTCCAAATGAACCGGCATCGATTGCCATCTAAAATCTCGGTATTCAGGACACTTCCATCCTGAGTTTTGTTTGCATTAGATAGAAATTATTGTGCGTTGCACCAAACAGGTTAATCTGATAGTACATGATGAGTGGTTGACCAATTTTTTACCATTATTTTCGATACAACTAACAACTAATATTACTTTCCAAACGACAGCTCAAGGTCAAGATACAATTGTCTGCCCCGTCGGACTTTTGATGCTGCTCAGCACGTTGCTTGGATCGGGCGCTCCAGAAGGGCGCACAGCTCAAGAAATTAGTCAAACCCTCGAGTTGGGGAATATGAAATCAAAAGATGAAGCATATGAGGGTGCGACCAAACTGTATCAGGATGTGATTGAAGCGTTAAAGCACGAAACCGGTAGATCAGGCAACGATTCGATTTACAACGTTCCAATGGCTTCGGCAATGGCTGTCGATGAGGATTTGAAAATCAAGGCAGATTTCCAAAACTCGTTGACGCAAAATTTCGATACATCATTGTATCAAGTGAGTATCGAACCATTGCGCATCCTATCCACTTATAATCACAGCGTGCTTGCTTACAGCTCTCAGCTAATTTCTTTGTCAGACGAACTTCGAATCTCCCTTTAAAACGATGAGAGTTTTGAACGAGTGGGCGTATGAAAAATCCTACGGTCGTATTCCCTACCTCTTCACAAACCCTCAAGAGATTTCGCATGACACGAAGTTGATGTTGCTCAACATATTTGCTTTCAAAGGTGAGCACTTCAATAAGTGACGATTGAGCTAGTCCTAAATATAATCCGTAATTATTCAAGATTCAGATACACATCCATAAAATTTACACAATTTTCTGAACTGCTATGTTGATTGAGGAAACTTATTAACAAGCCACTCAACTGCTGGTGCGAAGCGATCGAGCTGCAAGATGTCACTTGAAGTTTGCAATCCTTGAAATGTTTGTAAAGTTTGAGCATACCGATTTGTGAATAATGTGTGTATAATCAATACCAATCGCTTAAGTGGCAAGAGATGGAACTCACCTTTCATGCGCTTCAGCAATATGATATAGAACACTCGAATTCAATGACCGCTGATGCGTTAAATCGATGTTGTTGTAGGCCTACGTCGATCGATGTCAACCATGAATGTGCATGATGGTTTCATGCTCCACAGTTTTTCGAATGAACGAACAGTCCGATTCGGGGGGAGGCAATCTCTCCCGTAGAAGTTCAAGCGATAGACGTAATTGCAACTATAGACACAGGAGGTTTTTCCAGCAATTGAGCGTTTATCATTCATACATTTACACCGGGTAATACAACCACGGTTGTAGATTGCTTCTTGTATCAGAGCCTAC
The DNA here is from genome assembly GCA_013407085.1 of Atriophallophorus winterbourni. Taxonomy (NCBI): domain Eukaryota; kingdom Metazoa; phylum Platyhelminthes; class Trematoda; order Plagiorchiida; family Microphallidae; genus Atriophallophorus; species Atriophallophorus winterbourni. Next base: position 12,935 of record JACCGJ010011481.1, on the reverse strand, counting down.
AGCCTCCTTAAAAACGAGATTCCTAGGGCAAGTGTTTCATCACTTTGGTAGTGGATGTGAGTAGGATGCGCGACTACGCACTACTATTCATTTCCACTAATAAGCAGTTTCTTCTTGTCCCTGTTGACTTCACAACACTCCAGAGAAAAACCGGCCAGGTGGACAGTAAATGATGTTGTGAGCTCACTTTACGGCTACATTCTGTGAGAAATATTCGTTTGCCTGGGTGGGATTCAAGAGACCAGTCTAATGAATGGTCTGAAAACATATTTGCTATGGCTGAAAACCGTAGTCAGTAACCTCAGTCTAGTTTTCGGTTGTATCATAACAATTTACGCCTATAAATTCCTGCGCATATCATAGGCTCGTTTAAATAGCGCTTTGTCTGACCTGCAATCCATGATGCTGATAACTATTATGTTGATCTGTATGCAGATAATTGGAGAGCAACCTTCCCAGACAGCAAACCGGGTTTGTTTTTCGTCAAGCCCTGGCAACCAACACCAATGCCGATGATGACCATGCGGGAATCGCTGCCCTATGTGAAAGATGAACAATACGGATTTTCGGCAATTAAAAAACCAATGATCGTGAGTTAAAAAAGCTCATTTGCATGCATTTCTATCACACACACACACAACCCACGACCGGTTTCGTGTTGTGTGCATTCATCAGGTAAGGGCAGTAGTATCATTATCCGCATGGTCGCGAGTTTGTTTATTATAGATTGCTCAAGTGAACATGTGAAAACTGATGGAGTTATTGACCTGGTTCAACAATGACACTACACACCACCATTTAACTAAGGCTCAGATTACCCTTCACGCAAAAGCGTATGTCATTGGTCAAACTTCTATGATAACTATATTTAAATTGGTTCTGAGTTATAGCATCCAGTCTTTATTCCTGTTCGTTAATTTCATTCTAGTGTGGGGACAACGGGTGTGATCAAATAAACATGATGTATCCTCATTTCTGCTTAAAATGATCAGTAGCGTTACGTTTTTGTGTCAAAATCTGACATAATGTACACTTCCCGTTTGAACGATTACCAAGTAACCGCAACACAGCGCTCTCATTATAAACGACGATAATTTACTCTCACGCATTCCTTTCCTTCCAATCTAACAGAACGATCGATTCTCGTTCGTGGTTGTTCTCCCGGACAAGGCATCGGACTTCAATGCGATTGATCATGTGCTATACGATACCAAATCCATCAAGCAATTGTTCAAACAAGGATCCCAGTCTGAGATGGTGAAACTCACGCTGCCTAAATTCCACTTGGAACTTAAAGTGGATTTGATTCCTACCGTGAAAAAGATGGGCATCAAGAGCTTGTTCAATCCCCGCAGTGCTGATCTATCCGGTAAGTAAGACTGACAGAATAAACGCAACGGGTCGTATACGAACCCGAATCACAATAACCATTTTGCATCCACAGGTATCACGAACAGAGCCAAATTGTTCGTGAACTTGCTCGAACAGGCATCCGTTTTGAAAGTGGATGAATCAGGCGTGGAGGCTGTTGCGGCCACGTATGCTTCAGCTGTTGCGACTTCATTGTTTGACCCAATCGAATTCAAGGTCGACCGTCCTTTCGGATGCATGATCTACGATGAACAACTAGACTTGCCGTTGCTCGTGGCCAAGGTTGTGAAACCAAACGCTCCGAAATCGGACGCATAAAAATCATCAATTAACACATTGGGCTTCAATTCTCTCGGGGAAATATATCCCGAGGTTGAATGCCCTGACTTCTGATCGCTTATGATTTGCTTTCAATCGAAAATAACATTACAAAATAAAATATTCAACAAATAACGTTTAAGAATTTTGCTGACTGTTAATTGAAACGCGTTTGGTGTTGCACCAGAATAAACCAGATTGAAATCCTGCTGAGGGGGGACCAAATTAAATTGACCAAATGATAAGTGAATGCCGTTGACTTTTAGCGGACTATGCTAAATCATGTTCAATTTTATTTATCTCAGGGAAAGCCAATATCAAGCTTAACCAAAATAGGGTGACCTCGATCTCTCTGCGCTTCGGTCAGTGTTGGCAATTACGTGCTGGTGACTAGAAAAAGACCTGTATGTTGTGTGCATGAAAGCACAAGCCTGATCCAGGCAAACTGCCGCACAGTTACAGAGTGCACGTGGTCGAAGATATTGTCAGGCTGTCCAGGCCTAGACAGATATGAGAAAGGAAAAATAGAATAGAGATGGTAGTGAGATTCCAGCGTGTATCAGCATGCAGCTCACTACTGGTGCCCAATCAATGTAATCGCAGAGCACAGAAGTACTGCACGATTGCACATCGGTGCACAATAAGACCTATTCCGAGGTGAACAGCATTGGCACGGGGAATGAAAAATCTCTGATGAAGAAAGACACATCGGTAACAAAGAGGTTAGAGAACAAGTATGATACTGCAAATGTTTTCTAAAATCAGGCAGGGCTTCAACCCACTTCGCGGTTGGAGCTAGACTATTATCTTCAGTCTGCTAATGCTCTGCTTTGAATTTGTGATTTTTTTACTGTAAGACTCAAGGTTTAACAAAAAACGCGAAAAGGTGTATATTAAAACAAGTCATGGGTATAAAATTTTGAATAATCGTACCCTCGGATTTTAATGCTCGTGATCCATGGGAAATGAATATTTGGGCAAAATCATTTCCAACGTGTGGACATGATAATCATTGTGAGAGTTTTCAACAAAAAGGAGCCAACATTGTGTTATTCAGCATAATAGCTCAGAAATCTTGGTTGACAATCGACTGAGTCGGTGATGATACCATTTCTGATGGTAGATCTTCGTAGAAAGGAAGCACGGAACGTTCCGCTGATAATTATGCGAGTGTGGTATTTCAACGGCAAGATTATAATTGAGTATCAGGAGAACAGAGTTAAACTTGTATGCCACTGTTATATAGGGTTCTCACACAGAACCACGATGTTCAAACGCTGAATCACAAAGTAATTGTTGGTCAAGCACTCGAGGCACTTATGGATAACCAAAGTAATGTGTTGCTCACATCCCCATCCCTTACACACCACTACCGGTTTCAGGCTGTTTGCCATCGTCAGGTGGAGACAGTAAGATCAGGTTCAGTGAGCCTTGAAACAGTGGGGAAGCGGTTAATAGAGTTAAACTTGTATACCACTGTTATATAGGGTTCTTACAAAGAACCACGATGTTCAAACGCTGAATCATATATAACAGTGGCATACAAGTTTAACTCTGTTAACCGCTTTCCCACTGTTTCAAGGCTCACTGAACCTGATCTTACTGTCTCCACCTGACGATGGCAAACAGCCTGAAACCGGTAGTGGTGTGTAAGGGATGGGGATGTGAGCAACACATTACTTTGAGTATCAGGAGACTTTAAAATAATCACAGGATAGAATATAAGTGCAACTATATGTATGTATAAATAATACGAATTCATCCTCATAACCAAATAAACGCAGATTAATGATTCGTCAATAGGCGTGAGCAAGATCAGGGTTACTGATATATAGTCATCAGGTTTCTATTAAAATATGGCTAGTGAAGTTTACCAAATCGGCAGGTAGAGAATTCCAAACAAAACACGCACGCACCAATTAAAAATATCTGAGTCACTTCGGTGATCTGAACACAAGTTTCTATTAAAATATGGCTAGTGAAGTTTACCCAATCGGTAGGTAGAGAATTCCACACAAAACACGCACGCACCGAGTAAAATTATCTGCGTCACTTCGGCGATCTGAACACAAGAGTCATAATTCTATGCTAGTTGGTATCCTAGCAAAATTGAATATTTTGAGCAACGTACTACTGACAAGTAGCGAGATGACACAAATTATGGGGATGATTGCAGTTTTCGCTGGTACTTACGATATACTACGACAGCGTCGAAAACGCTGGCCATGCATATAGAACTATCAAAAAATATACTCTACGGGGAATTAAGCACAGGATTTCGGCATGTTATAGGCTACACGCGGGGTACAAAGACTTCTGTGAAGTTAAGATTGCTTACGATGTTAAACCAATTAGGTATGTATGATGAAAGCACAAGCTTGATCCAGGCAAAGTGCCGCACAGTCAGAGACTACACGTGGGAGAAGTTACTGTCAGGTTGACCAGGCCTAGACAGATCTGAGAAAGAAAATGGCAGTGAGACTCAAGCGTGTTTTAGCATACAGCTCACTACCGGTGGCCAATCAATTAGGTAAGAGGAAGTTGTTCTCGATCGCACACTTTGAAGGCATAGCTGAAATAGTGAGTGCTGATTTTGGAAGGTGACAAAAACCCAACGACGTCAAGCGTACAGTGCCCGTCCACTAAGTATTGCGCATCGCTTTGAACGTTGTGCGAGTGATATTCCTGAATCAGTTTGTAGTCACGTTTAACGAAGTGCGGCATGAGATCATGCGATTGATAGGTGTATCGACTCAAACAGCACAATTGATCTTGACAAGGATAGACTCTTAATAAACGGAATTTGATCGAATAAATCGAATAATTTAATGCTATTTGAGAGCTACTTGGACGAGAAGTTTGTCGTAGTCTCGTGCATTTGCTGGAGTTCATTCAGTGGATATATGCAAGCACAAGCCTGATCCAGGCAAAGTGCCGCACAGTCAGAGACTGCGCGTGGGCTAAGATACTGTCAGGTTGCCCAGGCCTAGAGGGATATGAGGAGGGAGAATAGAAATAGAAATGGCAGTGAGACTCCAGCGTGTTTCAGCATGCAGCTCACTACCGTTGGCCAATCAATTTAGCACGATGTTAGCCGCACAGCACAGAAATGCTGCACGATTGCACATCCGTGCATTCAGTGGATAATAGAGCCTTAAGATGCTGGCACCGCCTGGATAGCTAGTCTAAGCCGTTTGTAAGGCAGTTGAAAAAAGCACCCTCGAGCTAAATGCCTCGCGCGACTGTATGTATAAAATCCAGGCAAGGTTCTACAGTGACAGACTGCATGTGGACAAACATACTGTCGGGTTGCCCAGGCATCGCACAACTATATGGTGATGGTATTAAATGTGCATGTAAAACGAATATGCGAACTTGTATTGACCGTCCAATCTCGAAGAAAAGACCCATAGCCATTACCTGATGGCTTCAGAATGTGATCCAAGTAACAGTAACAAAACATCATGTTTGAAGTTGAAATATATTTTACTAAAACTTGTAAGGCAAAAACAGACTACGTAAAAGTGGAAGAAACACCGGAGATGTACTTTGTGGATGAACTGAATTGACTAGCTTGGCGAAGATAAATGCTGTTGGCAATAGTTTTGCGCCTGAAAGAGAAAACCCATGTAACCTTGTTAATACAAAAAGCGTTGAAATAGAGCAGCAAACAGAGAAAGAGGGAATAAATAATGTCGTGATGTATGCGTGAAGTCAGACCGTGCCGCACAACTATAGGTTGCACATCGGCTGAGTAACACTTTCAGGTTCTCCAGGCCTAGACAGCAGCCTAGACAGAGATAATAGAAAGGAAACTTAAAAGTTCCCGCATGCAGCGAATTACCGGTGACCAATAAATGTACCACCACGTTACCCGCGCAGTGAAAAAATACTGTTCGATTGCACATTTTAAAAAGGTTCCGTCAAAGACATTTTAGGATAGCATGTAAAGCACATTCTGCGACACAATTGAATCCCAAAATCTGCTGGTAGCGTTATAGTATGGTATGAAAGCACAAGCCTGATCCAGGCAAAGTGCCGCACAGTCAACGACTGCACGTGGGCTAAGATACTGTCATGTTGACCAGACCTAGACAGATGCGAGAAAGAAAATAGAAATGGCACTGAGACTCCATCGTGTTTCAGCATGCAGCTCACGACCAGTGGCCAAACAATTTAGCACGGTGTTAGCCGCACAGTACAGAATTACTGCACAATTGCTCATCCGTGCTAGTAGCATTAAAAAAAGATGGGAGGTGGTAGAACCAGCCGTGGGACTTTGCAGGACGATCTCCCACGCATCGCAGATACTAAGCTAACAGACACATTATAATAAATGGTTTCTATCGTTTATCTCACAAGCTTTTAGTGCTAACCAACAGGCAAATGTGTCCCACTGAGTGGTATGCGACTGTGGTTGTCTAGGAAACACCATGCTTTCGTGTAGAGACCTCGTGGAACTCATGAGTCTAAGCAAAGCTACCTGTACATCTACCGAATCTCAGGTTAGCGTTTACGATGAAGAACTCGGTGAATTCCAATTTCATAAATGAGGAGTGTCTGTCTGTTACTATCGGTCCTATTTGGCTATGTTGTGGATTCGGGCAAGGAACAAGCATTAACTGACAGTCGACTGCGGGTTTTAGAGAATCTCTAAGGCTCGGTATCGATCATACTGATCACGACGTCGCGTTTGGTAAAAACATCGAAAGTTTACGGACGATTTTAATAGTACTGCTATAAGCCTCATCAGCTATCAACAATCATGCAACAACTATGTGTACAGGAATCCCCAATCGACTAAGTCGTAGTTTTTAAGTTACTCGGTACCTGCATAGAACCTAAGGTTCAAGCGAGGCACAGGGTGAAGTGAACAAGTGCTTAACTGCCCTAAAACTAATACACCATAAAATCCGAAAAATATTAAGAAAGGCAAATTAAACTGTAAAAGGTGAAGCACAGGGACAAATGTGCACGAATGTGCAATCTTACAGTAATTCTATGTGTAGCTAACACTGTGGTAAATTGATTGACCACATTGGTTGCCACATGTATTGTCTTTCTCATATCTGTCTAGGCCTGGGCAACGTGACAGTACCTTAGCCCATGTGCTGTCTTTGATTGTGTGGCACGTTGCCTGGATCAGGCTTGTGCTTTCATACATGCAAACCGGCATTGAGGGCTGAGGTGTCTACACTCGGAATCAAATACACGAATAGAGCGACATATAAAACACATGACCGAGATTAGTCTCGATACGGTTTACCAAGCACCAATGTGCTGTATTTTAATCTACGGATGTGAGACGTGGTCTTTGAGTTTAAGAGATGTGCGGTCAGTAAAGGCGTTCGAGTTTTGACGCTTCGAGATATTTTTGGGTGAACGATATATTAATAAACTGGAAGACGTTATCGTTCATTCGTTAAGTAGCCGACTGATCTAGCCCATGGTTTTCATCCCATGGCTAAGATTTCAATAGTTCGGTCATCCGTAACATACATGTGATGACCAAAAAACTTTTTATCAGCCCAAAACTTGCAAGCGAACACCAGAACAAATCAAAATGCTTAATTTTCTTACCTCCCATGTGACACACAATTGTAATATGAAAGGAAATCAAGACAGAGGATATGTAAAATAGGCTCACCTGAGTAATGCCGTGTTCAGCAGCGAGGGACATCAATGTATTCACCGAATAGACACCGGAGGATGATTGAATTTGGTCTCGACCAGTGCGCAGAAGCAAAGACGCGAGATTGTAGGCTGCGGTGGGATGCGAGTCGACATCCACTGCACGAAGATAAGCCTTTTCCGCTTTTGTCAGATAATCCGAGCGGAGAGTAGCAGAGTGTCCGCGAGTGTCGTTTGACGTGGATTCAATCAGATAGGCTACACGCTCATTCCAAACCCCGAGATTGAACAAAGAAGGAGAATAGTCTAGCTCAGCAAGCACTGTCCAAATTAATGGAGGAGTGTCAGTAGCTGTGGCTGGATGTGAATGGCTGATTTTTGAGTCTTCGAGACTCTGTGAATGGAATACAAATTCATGAAAGTACTTCAAGGACAGTTGGTTAAAAATCTTCATGTAGGCCAGTAAATGCCGATCTTTTCATTTTCTTCATCACGAACTTCCGGTTTTTCATGGCTCAGATAATTTCATGTATGTATGTATGTATGTATGTATGTATGTATGAAAGCACAAGCCTGATCCAGGCAAACTGCCGCACAGTCAGATAATTTCATAAAGATAAAACAAGTCCAATGATACGAAATCTTGTCCCATCAGATGTTGATTCCAAAATAAGAGAAACATTAAGGGTAGCAACAATCTCCCAAGTAAAGCAGGGTGGGGTGCGGTATCTTCCGGTGGACTGTGTCTCACTTAGAGTCCGGTAAGTAAACAATAAGCTAAACGGAGATTGATCATATGTACAAAGTACAAGGCTGATCCAGGCAAAGTGCCGCACAGTCATAGACTGCATGTGCGCTCAGATACTGTCAGGTTACACGCGCATAGACAGATGAGACAAAATAGAATAGCGATTGGTCGTACTTGTTACACGCTATAGCACCGTTCGATGTTATTAAAGCAAACTTAAAGTTGGAAGATTGAAAAGTTGGAACCGATTGTGTACTTTGGGTTCAAATCGATGAAAGCCAACAGCACAGCATGTGCGTATGCATTTATGTATGTATGTATTTATGTGCCCCAACCTAGATAGATATGAAAGGAGAATGACAGTGATACTCCAGCGTGCTTTCGCGTGCAGCTCAGCACCGTCGGCCAATCAATTGAGCACGGTGTGAGCCGCAGAGTATAAGATCCCGCACAATTGCACAATAGTGTAAAAAGTGTTATGCATAGTATAAAGTACATTGGCGCCATTGATTTCGATTCGCAGCCATTTCACGTAAAACTTAAAGCCAAGACTATTTCCGATTGAACATATCGCTGAGGTGAGATTTTACTCTCTAGTGTAAAAGAAAGAGCATCAGTATTATTTTTCCACGAAACTCCGGTTTAAACGTCAATCAATAGACATCTTTAATAGTAGTATAATGTAGTCAACGAAGTCGCGGGCAACAAGCGTGAAATTCAGAAGACCGGTGAAAATGTTTCACTCGATTAGATCAGTTTTCTGTACTTTAGAGAGAAGTAGAACGCATGACTGTGTAATACATCGAGCAGTCAGCAAAAAAGGTTCGCAAACGACACGTCTGCGTTGCTAAAATCTTTATGATCTTAACCACGATACAGCCGCTAGCAAAAATACAACCGCGAAGCCCACAACCCGTTCTTGGTTGTCCGCAAACAGAGAGGAGAAGAAGAAGATCCGATCCCACGCACATGCGTTAAATTAGAGCGTTGCGTATAAAGCGGTCCAGGAATTGCTGCATCCTATACAGAAGTCAACTACCCGTAAAGCAATATCGGTAGAACGTTTATTCTGCATAATATCAATATGTGTACCCACATAGAAATATGCGCCTGATATTATAAACGCGCAGAAAAAGCTTGACCACGAAATCAAAGTGGAAGAACAAAGAAATAACGTAACTGTTTGTAAATAGACAGGTGTAAAACCGACCAGCTGTTGATCAGAGAAATAATCACGTTGGAAATTTCGTAGTTATTCTGTTCATGGATGAGCGACTTGACATTAATATAACCCACACAGAATGGAGGAGTGTATAGTATTCATTAGCATCAGGACATTTCATCTTAGCCAAGAAACTTCAATCGCACTTAGCCCGATAATCATCATCATCAAGGACAGCAATACACCGGTAGCACGTACCGAATGCTTAACTGCCATACAACCATGAAAAAGTAAAATCCTAAAAGATGGGGAAGGGTGGGACTTAAATTGCTACGGCTTCTATAGAAGAGCAAGCACAAACAAACTGGGGAGAGGTGCCTACACCTCGAATGAAACACATTCAAACAAGTTTCGTGAACGAGTAGAGCGACATCAGCACGGCAGCTTCCTTGCGGCTTTCACTGTCATGCATCGTAACAAGCTTTTCTCGTCACTCCACTTGACAACATACAAGGTCAAGCAAACACTCCAAGAATATGCTTATGTATGTATGGGAGCACAAGCCTGATCCAGGCAAAGTGCCGCACAGTCAGAGACTGCACGTGGGCTAAGATACTGTCAGGCTGCCCAGACCTAGACAGATATGAGAAAAAAGTAGGAATGGTAGTGAGACTCCAGCGTGTTTCAGCATGCAGCTCACTAACGTTGGCCAATCAATTTAGCACGATGTTAGCCGCATAGCACAGAAATGCTGCACGATTGCACATTCGTGCATGCTGCACGATTGCACATTCGTGCAAGAATATGCTTGGTGCAAGACCGCCTTTGAACACGGTTTCGGGACATATCCTGGAGCGTAACTAACCACTGCGATATCTGATCGCGGGGACACCAGCCTGGAAGACGCGCTGTGCCTACTTTGGAAAGGTTACTAGTAAGGGTTTTTAACTGCCTATGCCATGTGACGGTTTGGCCACCCCGATAAGGGTCTGTTAAATAGGAATAAACTTTCTTGCTTCCAGATGAAAACGTATATCACCATTTCTGTTTAGCAAACATCTCTAGCAAGTGTACATGAATGTACCATTGAGCAAAACTTTCAGTCGGTTCAAATAAAGATTAATCGTCTTAGAGACCGGTAGCCGATAAATTGTCAATATTACTTTCTTAGAGTCTTGTCTAGATGGCTGAATAGATGTCAGTAGATCAGAGTTTCGTGTTGAGTGAAGTGAAAATCGTGCTAAGAAATCGTTTTAATCGAATAGTCACTATAACTTTATTCCCCATTAAGCTGAATTGTTGTCAAATGTAAATAAGGCTACATAAGCCTTTCTGTCCACACGTATGCTAAATTGATGAGAGTAGCGGCTGATTCGACATTCGGTATAACATTTATTCCCTGGCAAATTTTAAGGTCGAAATGCCACCAGGGCACTCTGTTTGATAGGCTTCAAGTATACATTGCGTTATAGTTATAATTAGAGTAGATACAGTAAATCTGATGTTAACTTACCTCGACGTTTAGTCGATGAACGGCGTGAGATAGAGTATCCGCTGAGATACGATATTCTGAGTTTGAATTTCTGGTGTTGGTAGATGCCGTAAAACCTTTCTGTAGACTACTTTTGCGAGTAGTGTGTTTAAAAGTTATGTTTGAAGTGAACCACGATAAATGGCTGGAAGAAACCTAAAATCGGGTAAAATAGAGTAGCAATGAAAACAAACCACGGGCGACTGTTTGGGGGGTGATGAGCAAGCGAGACCATTATTTTGTTTATCCGGTTTGGAGGGGGAATCATTGAGAAGTCCAAAGCAGACTGACGTCGCATCATGCGACACCGCCGCCAAACTTTTGAGTGCTTCGGAAATTTAAACATCCAACAAGTTGATTACCTGCGAATCTACCGGGAATCATGGTAGAAAAACGGTGGAAGATGACAAATATACCTAAAAAGGACACGTCATTTAGATGAATGGTAGATAACTGTTAAAAATTAAACAGTATGTAAACGGTAAATAATTTTCAGCTCAATTCAACTAGAAATAAGGAAATGAAGTTTGGGGACACAAAACCACCACAATAACTGGCAATCAATAGTATTATATATCTTTTTCCACCATCACTTTAAAAATACAAAGCCACCCCCAATCAATTTGGGGGTGGGCGTGATACTACCCGGTTGCCCAGGCCGAAGTAGAGGAGTTGATCTTGAGGACTCCCACCTCAAGCCTTTGGCCCGAAAGCCTAACCCGCAAGGCAGCGGAGCGAGATTAAGGATCGCACCTATCGGGGCCGGATACTGTAGGTACGGTTCACAAGCCATTCGCGAGGTAGAGACCAAGCAGGGACTCCCGACATCATCCCAACCAGTCGAGCCGGTGCTCCTTGCGGATTCATACGCCTCTTCTGGTATACCATGTCCGCGAGGGACAAGGAGACTGTGTTTGTCTGGCTTCTCACCATTTGACCAACCGGTATGAATTACTCTGAAGATGCCACGAAGACTCACCCAGTATAGCTCGTATGGATCATCGAGGCACGCAAGCCGCTGCAAACCACGTCCAATGTCCAGTCTCGCCGCAACTGGCAATCATAGAAACTCCAGGATGTTTCATTACTATACTAATTTATTATTACACTGTTCAAATAGATACTACCGTACCAGACCTGGGCAACCTGATAGTACCCCAGCCTACGTGCAGTCTATGACTCTGTGGCACTTTGCTTAGATTAAGCTTGTGATTGCATACATGCATACCGTATCAAAAAATGAACGCGTGTTCATACATGGTTGCCACAGTCTGTCAGGACAATTTCATTCGTAAAGCGCGATGCATGAGATGCATTCCTATTTCATGAACGAGCATTTAAAATTAATCGAGAAAAGAACCGAAAAATTGAATAGCAATACAAATCGGTTAGTATATATGTGGAGCCTACTGATCAACACCACGGCATTCATACTGGTCCTCAGCTGCACAATGATACCAGAAAACCTTATCAAAAGAGATCCTTCAAAAAATAATACCAATCCAATGGGATGTCAATCTAGAACAGGTCTACAGCATTATCTAACTTCGTAATAATGTCTGTAACAGCGGCGGTGTTAAGAACAAGATCTCAAAGCGGTAAATGTAGTGTTCGCTAAGCTTCGTCATTTGAAGCTATGGCTAGGTGTTTCGAATCACTCTTACTTGCCACACTTTTTGTAGTGTGTGCGTTACTTTCGTTTCTCAGAGAAACTGAAAACAAATTCAGATTAAATGGAATGGCATATTTGACTAAAGCTTTGCTTTTTAATTCTAGCTGGGCTAAATGGTTTTTCGTAAGGTGAATGTTATGGATATAACTCGCATCTTTCCTAGCTAAATGCTTTTAAGATAGAACATTCACGGTCATTGTACATCAAAATTCAGCCAGAAAGGATTAGGAGTTTTTACTGGGTCCTTGCTGGGGCTTCCACGCCAATATCCAATGCGACTGACTCGCACTTGATTCACTAGGTAGGTGCAGTCTCTGACTGTACGGTACTTTGCCTGAATCAGGCTTGTGCTAGGTATCATCACTAGGTAGGTCAAGATTGTCACATCCAGGGGTGGTAGTAGGAATGAGCCCCTAATATCTCTGATATGCTCCCACGTGGCGTGCGTCTCAAATATCTTCTGACAACCAAATCCAAATCCTGGCCTGAAAGAGTGGCTTCC
>JACCGJ010011480.1:0-29833 GCA_013407085.1 Atriophallophorus winterbourni | reverse complement strand
GTTTAGCGGTAAAGCTAAATAAGCGGTGGTGGGTTGACTGCTACTAAATCATGTTCCCTGTCCTGACTATCACCCTTGGTCTGACGAAGCTTCCATGTCAGAAGTGAAACGTTACCCAAAAAACTGCTCTGACCGATTCCACTCAAATTTCTTTGCACTGTCTTCTAATGTTGTGGCTCCTCGAGCTCTCCCGTTCAACCGGAAAGTGGTATTTCGCATAGCATTGGAGGGCTCTTGAATTGTACTTTTTACTGGAATACTCAATTGATCCGTTGAAACAGATTATATAGATGAAATCGTATAGTAGTTGATTGTTGTTCAGAGCTCCAGTGAACTCAATGAACTCCAATCGAAAATTTGGTTTTCGCCCTAGATTAGAAACTTATTACCTTCATATGAGTACCAGTGTAAAATCTGTTGATGCAAACGCTATCGTTACCGGACGTTTTTATCATAAATTTGCAGCTAAATCCGTTTCAGTTACCTCAATCTGACAAGTGCTGGCAGAATGAACCAAATGATGCTGCGTAAATGTGAGTAATTTTAGTGTACTTAAAAAAGGACCCTCTCAGTCGAGTTGATCGATTGTGAATCAATCATTTTATGTTGCCCATTCGATTTAACAGTAGCCTTGGAGCAGAACTAGTTATCGACAAACCTCACTGAACTTAGGCTTGCATTCACCTGCTGAGTAATAACAGAAATAAACCGCTAATGCAAATCAAACGATTGAGATGAACATAATTTTAGTCGACCACTATCGAAATAGTTAATTGATTTCGTTACCTCGAGTTAGAATGACATCGGAACACGTTCGTTACACCACTTTCTTTTCAGTTGAACAAAAAACCTATCAGCACTCGGACTCTATTGAAGATTCACAAACACTTCATTAAGCTTCCCCTAATAGACTGACGATTGTTCGCGGAGCCGCTTGAGATTCACGACGAGATGTTTATGTGGGTAACCAGAAGCTAAACTCTTGGTGCCTTTAGAAACGAGGGCAATAGCAAACTATGTCACGTTGTCTACGTGAATTTGTGATTGAACAAGGTTGCTGGGTTCAATCAAACAATTTTTCTCTGCCATTCATAGGCTCAGGCTGCGCTAGCATCTTTAATTGTACAATCGTAGTTCGATCCTGAAACCAGATCCCCATCATACACATGTGTAAATGGGCGCCGAATATAGCCGGGAAAATGAGTGTAACAGCCCAACACCTGTTCAGTAGTTGGAATAATATCACGCAACTCCTGATGAAATTGGGTAGTATGGGCGCTGCAAACTGATACGGGAAAATTCCTACACAACATCAACGGAGATAAAAGCAAGATGAAACGAGAAGAGTGGAAAGCTGATCGAATCGTTTGGTTCGTTGAAATGGAAACATTGAAGTCGCGCACATTCAACAAGAAACCTAGTGCAAATCTGATCGATACCCACGCATCAAAACAAAACAACGAATATCCGATAATTAAATCCAAACCATATACAAGCAAGCAGGTGTATATTTACACAATGATCGTATAAAATTGATCAACACGGATCTCATATGTTGTTCTTCTTGTTTTTGTGGGATCGATGCTTCTGCTTGAGCTTATGCCGTTCAGCTCGAATCTGTTGAGCTTTTTTAGGCGTGGCCTGATGTTTCAGCACGTCAAAGTCACGACGAGAACCACGCACGCCAGCAGACTCAGCGGTGTTTCGTTTGCTTCGCTTCTTTTGACCACCGTGTCCGAATTTCTTGTTTTTGTAGTCACGACGACGATTGACCCTGTGGAACACAATCACAAAGGAGAAACTAAATTCTGGATTCATATTTTAGAAAAAAAGAAAGATGGTCGATGAAGCCTTGGAGGCATTTTGACGGGATGTGATGCAAGCGTATTAAAAGAAATGTCGACCATAAAAGATCAAACACGAGATTATTGTTGTAGTTCGTCAAGGTTGTCTGAAATACACGAGTGGCGCCGACATCAATCAGCACAAGTTGGTGTACACATGCTTTAATGAAAAAAGAAGCAATATTAGGGATTGGCACCATTTAAACGAGATCGTGTGATTTGGATCATATTTTAGTTTTCAATGCGTACGCTAGTGATAACGGAGTTTGAGCTCCTCGAGCAATGTCGAAATATTGTGCTCGATATCATGGAGCAAAAGTCAAATCATGTGAGCTGATCTAGGTGACATTTTCCAACAGTAGAATCTTTGAAGAATCTAAACATAAAGTTTATACAGGAGCGTAATCCCAACAGGTAAAATAATACTTCCGGTGACCATGATAGATGCAGTTTTGCTCATTAAGACATATTGGTTTTCTAAGCTACTCAAGCTAAAATTCATTCACTCGGCCAACATGCCGGAGAGGCTGTGCGGAATGACCAGTCATAGAGATATAAAAAATGGTAAGACTGCAACGTATTTTTGCATGTAGATCAGAACAAGTGGCGAATCAATATATCATGATATATATCATGCCGCGCATTAGAGAATAACTGCACAATTGCACATTCGCGCGCAAGAAGTGGGACTTGCGATAAACTATTCCTGCAGACAAAGATACTCGTTCAGCTGGTCTCCACTGACAGAGGGGTCCGCTAAAGTGATCACCAAGCCACACTCTTGCGCCAGCTACCAGAATGGACCACGAGCCGAACAACTTATCGCAGAAGCCTATGGTCGTAAGAATTTGAAAAATGTAAAGATGCTTCTAAACATGACTGAGCTGAAGTCTAGCTTTTTATGACTTAACGGAAAAGCTAATGTATGACATTTTGTAATGTACACAAATATGATCTTGTCAAAAATCGTATTTGCATGCATTTCCATCACACACACCTCTGCCAACTTCTTGTCATTTTGAGTGGGAAAACAAAGATACAAGTTTTAGTTAAAGCCACTTGCCCTGTAAGCCGGGAAAACAATACGGTCACCAGATCGAACGCTGTTTTCCTTGTCCATAAGTCTAAATAGCTTGGTATTGTACGGATGCATGAAAACATAAGCTTAGATCCATGCAGCGTGGAACATTATAGCATGATCCTAGCGAGATTTTGGAGCTCCATACTCGCTTCGGCGGTACAAACACAAGCAAAACAAAACACCCTTGGTTCCAAAGGTTGTCATAGCCGGTGGTGGCAGTGGGGATAAGCTCCCACTGTTTATAAAATGCTCCCATATGGCGCGCGTCTCAAATAGCCTCTGACAACCAAGTCCAGCTTCTGACCTGCACGAGTGGCTCCCCGAGCCCGGCGGAACTGCTTCTACCAACAGGAGAAGAGGCGAGGGCGAGTGACTGGCGCCTGAAAACCAGTTTGCTTCGGGCGGATGCAGCTTGTTAGCCTGGGAGGGCATTTCATCTAACGGAAGGAAAACCCTTATTTTGAACCACCGCTGCCTTGCAGGATTCCCAATCGCGGGAAAGGCTTCGGGAGAAATCCCTGAGGAAAAACCTGGAACAGTCTGGTGGACGGTTAGTTGGTGCACACCACCTCTTTCTGGTCGCACTTGGTTGTGCAAAGGCTAGCGAAGCTGACTCGAACAAACGCCGAGTGGTGCTGGGGACGCCGCTTTGTACACAAATTCCCAAGAATCTTCATTGAAGCCGACACATCCTCCAGGAGGAGATAGTCGCACAAAAGTAAAAGTAAAGTAAGTAAGCTCCATACCGACAGAGAACGCACACCACCAGTGAAAACTCACTTGCGACGGTTAGCCACATCTTTGGCTCGATTAAATCCAGGTTTTTGTTTGTTGTTCGGTTTCTGCGAATCGTCACGGTGATGATCTTGAAAAGAATTGAGCAACTCTTCCAAAACTTCGGGTTGGTTTTTACCTATGGTGTAGAAAGGAGGTAACGGATTATAGAATTACGAAAAGTCAAACCGCGTTTTCTGTTCTAACGGTTATTACGTTTGCACAGACTTCAAGGACACCAGATCAAACGATAACCACGCCATAGTTGGCACGTCATACGCGTTTGTCGATTGCGTCTCAATTCTTCACTGAGGTCAACCGTTCATAATGAGGATGCGTCATCTATGGTTCCCCACAACGTATCACGAAGACTTAGCTGACGTATTTAGGGGGCCGCTAAGGCATTAGCCATCCATATATTTAAACCGAACTTGAGCGATGAGAAACGATTAGTTCGACCGAACCAGTTTAGGTAATATTGTAGCGAGTGGGGGTAGAGAAAGATAGGCCAGAATAATTGAGTCAGGTCATCTCCGGTCAACACGACAGGTGCCACACATCTGGCCACTAATCGCAACATTCGTGTCATCGGTCCGACATTAACCACGTCGCCACTCGAGTTGCACGCCCGCACATCAATTGTGTATTGATTCATCCATAAGGTCAAACTGTACAGCGCTAATCGCGTTCATCCACAAATCTCACAACACAAGAGAAGCAGATTGGTCAAAGCGTTCATTACGCACACGACAAATAACAAAACACAAGCTTAATGTATTGTGATTGGTTCAATATATTGCGGTGCTCACATCCCCTTCCCTTACACCACAAAAGGTTTCCGGCTGTTTGCCGTCGTCAGGCGAGGAGAGTAAGATCAGGTTCAGTGAGCATTGAAACAGTGGTAAAGTGGTAAACAAAACACAAGCTTATCTTATATAGGCAAACAAACAATCACAACAGTGATCCTGAACGTGTCTGATCTGATTTGCCAGTCGATTTCGTGTTAACCGGGACACTACAAGCTTTCGCCACGGAGGGCTCGTTTTACCGACATTGACGGATTACATATCGTTCGATTGCGGCTGATGTCTTCAATCTTCTCGTGATCACGAAGCTTATCATTCGAAAGCTCGTGATTAGCGCTCATCGTTTATGCACTTCGCACCTTCACGATATCATGTGAAATTGATTTCGGTTAAATGCTTGATATTGATCGCAACTAACGTTCATGTTTCACTTTTCTTATTGTAGAGCTTGATGTGAAATACCGAAACAGATATTCATCGCTCTAATAATGTCTTTTGCTTACAAAACGGGGATTTTTAGCCGCCGTTCAACGTTATAAACGTTGACTCACGTATCGCACAACAAAAAGAACGTCAATTGGCCAACGCGTTTATCACGCACATAACAGATAAAACACACTTAATAGATATAGGCAAATTCGGTTACCAAAACGCTGTCCTCAACATGTCTGTACCAGTTTTCACTTCGATCTGATTTGTCACTTGATTTCCTATCAACCGATTAAGATCAAACCCTCATCACGACCACCCCTAGATGCCGATTGAACCATTCTCATGCGATTCTTCTGAAGTACGAATAATCGCAGGTTTGCGATTGTTTTCGACGGTCGTTTCGGTGCTTCCTGCTCTTGTATTGTGCCGGGGAGTGGTTCTGCATATCGTCTGAATGCTCGTGATTAGCACTAGTGCTAATGCACCTCACATCCCTACAATTGGGATGGTTGTAAATGTAGCAAAGTAACGTGACAAAAACTAGAGAGCATTGCAACGCTGGATTTTCTACCGTCAAGACGGTTATAAACACACGAGCTACTACGAGAGAGCGCCCCGGAGACCTAAAAACATCGCTTACAAAAGCACATTTGTTAAATCATTGTAGAATCCTGGTAAATTTTGGAATGGAATACTTTCCAATGGGCTGGGGGTACTTGCGGTTTGTTCTACAGATGATGGTTGTAGCGGATCACACCATCTCAACGGAAGACGTGATGAAAACAGGCCATACCAAAGAGGTTCATGTTTTCGGAATTGATCTATTTTGGGTAATATCGAATGGCTCGTGTGTGATAAGGTGGGTAGGGAAAACCCACGCATTAAAAATTGGAGATAGACAGGTTGCGGTAACTATTAACGGCGAAAATTCACGGATACGAGACTATGTTGGGAACCGTGTTTAAGCTGTCCCGTAATGTGACTACCGGCAGTGGCGAGAAGATACAGCATCACTTGTAATGATTCGAGCTGTTGAAAGCAAACATCGTCAAAGGATCTATAACCCTAAAAGCTAGTAAGTTTATAGAAACTTTTTATGCGAGTTATCTTATCCAATAACGTTGACAACAGCATTTTAGTCTACAGTCTCAATGGTGTTGATTGTTTCATTACAGACTGTTTAAACGCAAGGTGAATTATGGCTTACGAATGACATCCAACTATTTATATCACTTCGCTCCGTCTAAACTTGCGTCAAGTTTTTAAGAAACTCTCGAGTAAGAGGCATAACATTATTGACAAAACTCCTTCATCTGATTGTGCTGATAGTTACTTTAATCGTAATGACTAACCGATCGACCGTATTCGAGCATGCTAGGTGAACGTACCCGATTTCTTCCTTGAGGCCTTGATAGCCTCGGTCAACTGGCGCTTTTCGGCACGACGAGCCTGGAGTACTGCTTGTTGAGCCTGCTTGTCAAAGCGACGTTTTTCTCTGATTTGGCGTGCACGTTCGCGAAGACTGAGGCGTTCTTGGGCTTCGAGCAAATGTTCCTTAATCTGATCAGGGAAGCGCAAGCGGTATAAATTATTAGAAAAAATGAAATTAGGCATCAAGAAAAATAGTCTGAAATTATGTGTCATTCTAGTTGACAGTGTCCCATCGGAGTCAGGAATCAAAAGAACGGGAAGATACGCTTGACTTATAGGCAAGCAAGTGAAATTGATAAAAAGCGATGCATGCAATTTTGTGTACTTAAAACAATATCATACAAATGGGCACCAATGACTTTGGTTTGGAATGCGAATTAGCCAGGTTTACCAAGCGATAGCCCGATTCTCAAGTCTCAGACTCAAAACACTGCCGGGTTGGGTAAATGTGCTTAAACTGAATTCAACATCACACATATATGTATTGGCATTGGTCGGAAAAATAACCTTAACCGTAACACCTAAACCGCTTCGTTCTAATGAAGTATGAGATACCCTAATTTATATGGGATAGTGCAACCTGACTATGAAAAAATAGTAGTATGTATGTCAGTGTAAATGCGCGCGCATGGAGTTGAATAGTATAGCAAATTTGTTTGTGGGCTGATATATTGAGTAATGGTAGCGTTTCGTAAAATAAGTCATCTGTGGCGTCAAAGAGATGTCTCTGAAATTCAAGGGTAGAACATATAAGATAACCATTGGCACACTTTGATTGTGCGGATGTGAAACATAGACGCTCAGAAAAGAAGAAAAAGGATTCTGTAGGTTTTCGATAATAAATGTTTCTCTGCACGATCGCAACGCAAAGTAAAACTCCGTACTAGAATATTTTATAACGACGATGTTATCGAAAAACAAGTTAATTGCAAAGATTTCGCCGATTAGGCTCATGTTAGTCTAAATGAAAATAAACGTTTTGCTAACACATTTGTGTTGGCCACGAAACACGGATGTCGTCGTAGTAAGAATGGCTAGACTTAACTTGGCTCAAGTAGATAAAGGTCTTGGCAGCTAAACTAGCTGCAGTTAGGCAACCCGTATTCAAAGTTGGGAGGCAGTGGTATCTTACTCACTGTGATGTGACTCAAAATCGTGTTCAATTGCAGTCTTGTTGTAGACAACTTAGAGTGTTTGATTAGTCTTGTATGTGCTCCCCTGTGGAGCGAGGAAAGCTTGATATAATGCGTGACCGTGGAAACCGTAAGTTAGCTATCATGTTGATGTCGCTCTATTCGTTCATAACACTTGGTTGAATGCGTGCTTGATTCTGCGTGTAGGAATCGCATCTCCATGTGCCAGCGCTTAATCTTCTGCACGTTCTACTGTTATTTACCCGTTGGCCAACCACCTCTACTTGGGATGTTATCGTGTCATTGCTGTATAACATTTAAGCACTCAGTACTTGCTAGTGGTGTAATGCTGTCCATGATGACGATGAGATATTTGCGGGTTGCCAGGCATATAGAGCTGTATAAGAAATAGACCATTACAGTGAAACTACAGTGTGCTCTCCGTTACCGGTTTCAATCGATTCAACACGATGTTGCATACACAGCCTAAATTACAGCACAATTGCAAACCCATGATGGTAAGACGCACATAAAGGACAGCATTAATCCAATAGCAAGTACCGAACATTTAGTTGCTATACAACCATAACAAATAAAATTCTGATGTGGAGAATAGAAGCTAGAGAATCCGCACAAACAAACTGAAATGAAGTGCCTACACCTCGAATGTAACAGTCAACTAATTAAGTTTTGTGAATGAGTAGATACATTAACACGAGACATACGACTCGAGTGAAAATTTTCCCTTATCTGACAAAATTTGGACAGGCTGTGACCACTCGGGCACTCAGAAAACGTTCAATTGTGCATCCCAAAGGAGAAATAAAAATGACGAGGAAAGGCAGAACAACGAATGTTGGACAAAACAAGTGATGATTTCCATAAGGTTTTTTGACGGTTTTGAGATTTTACATGACGTGTGCGACGTGAAAGAATTGCATGAGGTTTGCGAAGGCCTTAAACAAAACTGACTAAAAGGCTATCGAGAAAGTCTAACTGAAACAGTTGAACCGTAATCTCACCTTGCTCATATGTTGATCGGACTTGACCATTTCTGCGAAATAATCTGTAGGCCGTTTGGTGGGAATGTCCAGATCGTGGAGGCGAGGAATCGCCACTAGGACGGCAGCCTGGGCCAAGCGGTAGCTGTTTTAATATTGGGAGGCAAAGCAATATAAAAATCAACAAGAGGAAGGTGATGATAATAGATTCGATATTTATGCGTAAAAGCAATTGGCCTTCAAATAATCACAGGTTAAAAAGCAAATGGAAAAATAAAGTGAATATATAACGCATAATTACAACGATATTTCACATCAAGCTCTACAACAACAAATAATGAAGAAACAAACATTAAAAAATGTCACATGTAATTGCTTGAGAGGATTCGGCCAATACCGATGTTGGTCATTGTAGTGAAGTATCAAATATGATCAAAATATTCATTGAGTAATTTGTGAAGATACGCGTGAAATTTTTCCCTATATTCAATCAATGCACGTATGGATTCAACTTGAGTTAACCTACTTTAAACTAGTTGAATGTAAGACAGCTGCTGAGAGAAGATTCCACATAAAAAAGAATTTATTGAACAGAAGACTATGTGACAGTTCATAGGGAAACGTGGTGCGTCCAATACATGTGTGAACTTGTCTTGATGAATCGACGTCACAATCGGCGTGTTAAACTCTACTTTGCTTGAGGGTACTCAGAGCGAATCGTGTAAATCGCTCAGCGTAAGGCAAATATTGAAGACCATCGGCTAGCTTAGATGAGCGGTGGAATAGATGTTAAAAAAGCACAATATCTGTTTGTAACTATGGTGCCAGGAATATGGTGTATGAATGATTGTCCGAAATCACAGACGTGGATGCATGCAAAGTTCCACACAATCAGAAACTCCACGTGTGCGAAGATACAGTCAGGTTGTCCAGGCTTAGAAGATATAAGAGAAAACGGGAGTGTGACTACAGTGTGTTTCTGCATGAACTTCGGTACCTATGGCAAAACACGCTTACTTACGCAGAACAGAAATACTGCACAAGTGCACATCGTGCAAATCTGGTGTATAGTTCACAGCCAGGTTATCATCAAAGATTCCAAACCAAATATCCGCATATAATACACCAAAAAACTTAAGTAACAGATTCCAAAGCACATCCAGTCAAAAACGTTTACCAGCGGTTTTCTAATCCAAAGTTTTGGGTTGAGGTTCGTACGAGCATTGGACGCAGATTTCGCGACCGATATACTTTTGGGAATTGAACGAGTTCAAATTCAAATCACGGTGCAGATGCAAGCCAGCATCAATGAAGTTGATTCGGTATCGTCCACGAACAAACCTATCGAGTCTTTGTTCACTTCTGTATGACGCATAAAATCACAAGCATGGAGCGAAGTAAAAGTGCCGCAGTGCGGTCATAGCCAGCAAGTGGGTTGAGATACTATCAGCACAATTGTGTGGTCATTTACAAGTGTGCTTCTGGGTACGCTGTGACAGATTTCCAGAACCTTCTCGCTAGGAAATTTGTCCAAAAGGATGAAAACCTACACGGAACGGGCATCGCACGCTTAGACCCCAAAGGATATTTTATTGCTTGATAGGATATACAATCGTGCAACCGAACTCGTGAGAGGTTTCTAGATACTAACGTACGAGGAACGAATGCAACGGATGAGCCTCCCCACCGCACTTCAAAGCATTCAGAAGGATGTGATATTTACATACAATATATATTCCACAGCATGGGCGACATCTATTCAAATACCTTGAGTTATGACAAACATGCAGCCACTTAGCGACATTACAAACTCCCCATTCTCGTATTACAATGTCACGGAATTTTTTATTCTATACGTATCTGCTTTCTTTAAAACGCGCTCCCTGAAACTATTGTCACCGACCCCATTAAGTGTTCAATTTAACTATATGCGACAGACACACACAGACATCTTTGAATAACATCGCTTATGAGTGAAATCTGCTTTGCGAGAAGGTCATCCACAGGGAACATACTGATCCCGGAGCGGCATTTGAGAAGCTATTTTGTATCCAATCAAACGGTATCCCAAGCATGTATGTATTCTTGCTATCTCAAACAGTAAACCATGTCAAAAGCATTTGAGATTTCAGGGTAAACTGGTCTGAAATCGTCAACCCATCGGCTAAGCACGAACAAATTAGAGAAACACCGCTGGAGAAGCGAAGTGTTCGTTTGCTTGTATATTAAATGAGTTCATTAATCTTATGGTGTACGACCACCGAAACTAATGACGGCAGTGCTACGTACTACTGACTTTTACAGACTTTGCCTCCATTCCCAGTTACACGGAATTAGTCTCATCTGCAAAGTATGAAAGCTGACAGAGTTAGCAGTAGTCATTACAGAGAAGCGTGCAAGGGATAGTGAAACGAGTCGGGGGTTGAGATGCCGGGGATGATTGCGTCAGGTTATTTCAGGTCAACAATAGCAACGTTACCCCCCCTCCGCGTTGTACGCACGCACAACGATCGTGTCTCTATACATCCATGAGGTTAACCTGTCCAACGCTAACTGCGTTCACCCACGAGTCCCACAACACAAGAGAAGCCGATTGGTCAAAGGCGTTTATGACGCACAATACAAATAACAACAAGAGATATGAAGGCTTTCAACAATCCTACGATGGGGGAAATTATCTCTTTACCGTTCTCTGTGGATGCACTGAAAAAGCGTGAGTGGTGTGGTGGGCAGCAGAACCATACCGACACCATGCCAATCTTTTTAGTCGGCCGAATATTTCATATTGGTGTGAACCGAAAAGTTTCTCGCCGCGAAGACCAGTTATGCGGAATTCATTGAAGGCCCAGTTGCTCCACATTATGACCTGTATCGCCACTTCTCAGTGTAGATTCTAGAGCTGTTCTCGAGTCTTATTCTCACTGATTTTCAGAAATAATTGCAGTTACAGCCTAGCTGTTGTGTGTTTAAAGCCTGATTATCGAGCATCGAATACCACTTATAGAATTGGCTTTTACATGCCGCTGAAATGAAAACAGTCTATGATCTGAGTGATGTGTTGCTCACATCCCCGAAATTACAACATCACTTTGGTCATCCATAAGTGCCTTGAGTGATTCTGTGTTTGAACATCGTGGTTCGTTGTACAAACCCTATGCAACAGTGGCATTCAAGTATAACCTAGTCTATGATCTAATTGTAAAGCTGAGGGTGTCAAAATGCAGGGTAAAGGGCAAATCAGCTGAAGAAACTGACAAAACTCGTACAATCTAGCATATAGTTATGGAGCTATTCTAAGCTGCCACGGTCTTTCAGGCAGGTGAAATGTTGTGTTTCGGTGGAAAGAGAACGGCTTTATGTTACAAGAATTAAAAAGAGTAGCTAGTTTGACTGCCGTGTGTAAAATGGCGCAGTAATTCAGTGCTGTGCAGCTAACACCGAGCTAAATTGATTTGCCACCGGTTCTGGAGTGTCACTGTTATTTTTATTTATCATATCTGTCTAGGCACGAGCAACCTGACAGTGTCTTAGCCTCTGACCGTGCGGCACTTTGCCTGAATCAGGCATGTGCTTTTATAAATACACCGTCATTTTCCATTTTATCTATGCATGAAAAACCTGGTGGTATGACAGTGAAGTAACACCAAGGGCTTATATCTTCAGGAGTTTTTCGAGTCAAGAATGCCGATATAACCCATATTGTAGAGGTGAGGGAGGTAAAAGTTGTTTCAGGTAAATCGAAGTTAAATCGAGTTTTTTGACTTGTCACATACATTACGTTGTTTACACGTGCCCAACGTTGTCCGGCCATTTGTCGATCGCGTCCCAATTCATCACTGGGGTCAACCTTCTCAAAGCTAATCACATTCAACTACGAATTCCACAACTCAAGAGAATGCAAATTGGCCAACGCGTTTACTACACACATGACCAAGAATAAAAGACACCTATATTGGCAAATACCATTACCACAACACTGTCCTCATAATGTCTATGACGATTGTCACTTTTATCTGATTTGTCAACCAATTTAGTGCCAATCGGTTCACTTCAAGAGCTTACAACGTTGGACTCGTTTGACCGACATTGACAAATTGCATATCGTTCAATAGCGGCTAACGTTGTCCATCTGCCTTTACTTTCGAAGAGATGGTTACCTAAACTGTTCGCATATAGTTCTTCCAAAACCCGAATTACTGTGAGTTTACAATTGCCGTTGTCGGTCTTTTCGGCGTTTCCTGCACATCTGTTGTTTCGGAGAGTGGTGCAATGCAAATCATCCGAAAGTTCGTGATTCACACTCGCATTACACTTTCTGAGTCAAAATCAACGGGCGATTTTGTGCATATATCCGTAGAAAATTTAAAATGTGGCAAAGGGTTATGAGGATGCTGCTAATCGGGAGAAATATGTAAAATATGAGCATAAACGATGCAGTTCTGAGCGAAACATGAACACCGAACTGCAGCGAAAACATGTCAACAGCAAGGGTTATTAGAATGAAATATATAAAGAACACACACGTAAACTGGATGGTTATCGACTCACAAGTAATTCTCACGCTTAAAATCGTCATCTGGATCGATAGTATCTGGGTTGTCGGGCATGCCCATTTCTTTCGGGGGTGGTGCAGGTTCCGTGACCACATCCAAACGTTCAACCCACGGTAGCTTGTTAGAAATGTGTTCCAATGTGTTGATTAGAGCTGGCTGCAAAGAAAGACATTGAAAAGCATTTATTCTTTAGAATAGAGTGCGCGCGCGTGATGTTTAAAATTTAACGAGGCAAGAAAAATGAATTTATCAGCTAAGCATGACAAAGTAGTTTGAATTCGCTAGTGAGCAACGATCATCACACAAAAAATTTTTGGTTTATATCTAGTCTTCTGGTCAAAAATAAATTGATTTATGATACTCGATTTGTAATCAATCATGAACAAAGCATAACATATTCTGAAGAGCTACACTGTCACGAAGCCCAGAGACAGACGGAGCAAAAATAAAGCGATAGTGACATGAGACTGTAAGTCAAGGCTTCTTCTATTAGCTTGGAATAAAAAAAATTGTATGGCAGTTAAGCATTCGGTACGTGCTACCGGTGTATTGCTGTCTTTGATGATGATGATGGAATAAAATTATGAAGTTAAAAAAGTTATAAAAAGACTGTCAGTAATATCTGAGCGAAAGTCAATAGACTTCGATTTGCCTGAATAGAAACGTAATACAGAGATGATTGTCTTTGAACACATCAATTGGAAAGATTAGCAAATCACGTCATTATTATACGAGAGAGTGAATGAATGAAGGAGCAGCTATACGATTTGAAGAAAACGCCTGATTGTAAATATTCAATCAACTAGAAAATTTTAGCACACAAAGCCGCAAAAAAGAGTCTATTGGATGACTCACATAATAATTATAATGAGGTGGTAAGAATACAACATAACAGCTATATCAATAGACACGTTTCCAAAGTAAGCCATTTTGCTGCGTCAAGTCGAGGATCTACTGGTGTTAAAATAGTCTCCACATGAAAGAGCTACATGCGAGTAAACCATCGCCTTTCTAGTCTATGACTGCGCGGCATCCCGACTAGTGTGCAACCCAAGTTGGTCGATCCCCAGCAAGACAAAGAGAGAGAGTGACCCAACTAGTAACTGTGACAAAATCAGAGCGGTCCATTTCCCATGATGAGTCGCCGCAAATATCGCGCTTTCAATTGATGCCTTGGTTTAACACGTTGACTACGTAGTGGTAGATATATGTACCACGCTATGTGTTCCTGATTCACATAGTGGTACAAATATGTACCACTACGAAGATCTCATGTGTTCGAGGAAAACATCAATTGAGAATATCGACGTTGTTATTTTCGCAATTATATCTATAGATAATTATCTGAAAAGGATAATGTAATGAAAATATTAGGTTTATTATCAAATGGTATAACACATATCCTTTATATTTAGAGTTTGTATTTCTCTTTTATTTACGTCAATCCATGTTTTTCTGCAAAGCAGCTAATGCACAGGTGAGGGTTGCCCTCACATTGGACACAATAGGAAGAGACTCTTCGAGCTTTGTTGCGGGCAATTTGTGCACTTTCATTCGTTGATATTTTTTCGTAACAACCACGGCACCTTTTTCTTCCCTTGTTCTCTTTGTTGCCTTCAGAAAGGACATGATTGCGTGTGTTTCCTTGAATGGAAAACGGTGCCCTGCCCGGTCTTGGAGGTTCCACCGTCACATTAGTGAGTGAGAGAACAAGTGAGTCGCGGAAATTTCTCATCTTCATAGGTTTGTTTGTGTAATATTTATTGAACAGAACATAAGCATTCACTACCGTCATTCCCGCAATTATTTCAACTGCAAGTTTTCTATACCATTTTACGCTTCTTCGCAATGGAGAATGGTACGATGTCATTTGATCTGAGACATCTACCCCTTTTTTGGCAAAGTTATATGCAAGAACACATTCTGGTATCTGTATTTCTTGATTTCTGTTTATTTTGCCAGATGGAACCAGGGAATCACCATGTCATAGACATAGTGGTACTGTAATAGACCACGGCAGAGTGTTATATATTTGGCCCACTATGTATGTCAGTAAACACATTGGCCGTACATGACAAAATGTATCACATTTGTCCCACGCGTACATAATCAATAAACATACACGGAGCTGCTCACCTCCTCTTACACTCGTGGCACGAGCGACACTGATGCAATGGAAGAAACTTGGCATTGTCGCTGGTGAAAGTCCGGCGATTTGGCATACGTAGTCAACGTGTTAAGGGTCTTTTGGGGTCCAATTTTGTATGCTTGTCGAGTTAAACGATGAGGCAATCTTGTTATAATCTATGTCAGTGAAAGCCGAAAGAAATCAATCTTGCTTAAATTTCACTGCACATTCGCAAGTTGGCAATTACTTGCATGTGCCAAAGGCGTAGATATCTCAAACAGTTTTATGCATTTTTTTTATATAAGTCTTATTTTCTATATTCATTTTAAACAATTTTGTCATGATTGTGTGGCACTGGAGCATCGATGCCTGTGAGGATGATTATGCCAAGCAAAAATAACGACTATGATTGAAAAGCAGGGTAGGTTGGTCGTACCAACCTTATCCAACAGTGGCATACAAGCGCAAATTGTTTTCCATTCTTCCACTGTTTCAAGAGCTTGCGGATCCTGATCTTAGTCCATATCTGATGAGTGCAAACAGCACGAAACCGGTCGTGATGTGTATGTGATGGAAATGCATGCAAATGAGCATTTAGGGTATGTTCAGTGGCCATGCGAATTCAAATCAAAACTAACCTTATTGTTGACATGCTTTTCTGCAACCGGGATTTCTTTGTACACTCCAGGACACGCAATGATTTCTTGTAAATCCTGTTAATGATCAGAACGGGAATAGGAAGACGACTTACCAATTCTGATTCTGATTCGGACATCGTGATAGAATATTCTTCGATGTCGATATGATACGGCAGAACAACTAGGCTTCGTTAGCTAGCTAAAATTAATTACAAAATGATGATCGAACAAATGATTATCAATTACGTCACAGACAATACTGTATGGGCCTGAATTGCCCGGGTAATAAAATGATATACATATATACAAGAAAGCAGGAGGGAGAATCCAACTCTCTGAAACTTACTTACTTGCTTTTGTGCGGCTGGCTCCAAAGGTGGATTAGCCAGCTTCATTGATGTCTCGAATCACGTGTTGACCGGAGGCGAGATCGTTGCAGAACGTTATTCAGTCGCGAAATTTGTTATGATTGGCGTCATTATCAGTGTTCGAAATTTGACAAGCAACTGTATGAACGGGTCCATAAGAAATAAAGCCCCTGGCAACGAGCCATTTGTGAGCGCTGTTCCCCAGCTTCTAACGATGCTAACTTGCTTATTTTTCCCAGGAAGACTACAGCTGTTTCAGAAACGTCTCCTGACACTCCCATTCTAAATCGTGCTCTTAAGTTAACTACACCGCGCAAACCATCTTTTTCGACTGTTGCTCCACAGGATATTAATGCCCAGCCATTTATCCCAAGCGACGCAACTGTCAAAGTGTCTCGAAGTCCACTTCAACCTAATGTTCAATCATACGCAGAAGTTGCATCAACTCAGATCGACGCCAAGATGCTTGTTGAACAAGTGCGGTAGGTGTGGCATAACATCAAAAATTTTGTTGGCCAAAAGACGAGTCAATCACTACTCGAACGCTCTTCAATGACGCGTGTTCGTTGTTGTTTTTATAATGTCATTATTAGTTGTTTGTCATGAAAGTTCAACGTCTGGAGTTAGATCAAACACAACACAGAGACATTTCACGAAGACTGGACGTTAACATGGTGCTAGGGCTTGTGTACCTCCGTGACACATCGAGGGATCCAAAGGTTGTCTTTGGCGGGGGTGGCAGTGGGGATGGTATGGTATGAAAGCACAAGTCTGATCCAGGAAAAGTGCCGCAAAATCAGAGACTGCATGTGGTCTAATATACTGTCATGCTTCATATTGCTTGGCACTTTGTCTGGCTCCAGACTTGTGCTTCATGATGATGATGATGATGATGATGATGATGATGATGATAAATATACTGTCAGGTTGCCCAGGCAGTGAGGATAAGCTCCCACTGTCTATAAAATGTTCCCACATGGCGTGCTTCTCAAGTAGCCTCTAACAATCAAGTCCAGCTCCTGGCCTGCACGAGCGGCTCCTGAGCCCGGCGCAACTGCTTCTACTAACAGGAGAAGGAGCGAGAACAAGTGGCTGGCTCCTGAAAACCAGTTTTTTCGGGCAGATGGAGCTCGATAGAAATAGAGGGCAGTCCATCTAAGGGAAGTAAAACCCCTGATTTTAAACTTCCGTAGCCTTTCGGGATACCCGATCGCGGGAAAGGCTTCGGAAGAAAACCCTGAGGAGTAGAGTCCCGTAGGCGGTTTGTTGGTTCACAGTGCCTCTTTCTGGCAACTCCCTGCTACCCTGCAGGTCGCACTTGGTTTGGCAAAGGCTAAGGAAGCCGACTCGAATAAAAGCATAACGGTGCTGGGGACGCCGCTTTGTACCCAAATTCCCAAGACTCTTCGTGACTCACGGATTACTTCAAAATATCGGTAATGCTTCGGCGTGTCCGGTAGGCGACGCGCCTCATGCTCTCCCAGCGTCAGGGGTGAAAAGAAAGCAAGCAGGGTCCTTGAATACCCACTCCCTCTGTTTATCTCATGCAGCATTTCTGCGCTGGGCAGCTAACATCGTGCTAAATTGATTGGCCAACGGTGGTGAGCTGCATGCTGAAACACGCTGGAGTCTCACTACCATTTCTATTTCTATTTCCCCCCTCATATCTGTCTAGGCCTGGGCAACCTGACAGTATCTTAGCCCACGTAGAGTCTCTGACTGTTCGGCACTTTGCCTGGATCAGGCTTGTGCTTTCATATATACATCTCACGCTGGAACGTCAGAACGCGCCTTAATCCTGGTAGCCAATGCATCGCGATGCGCAGTTTCTGCGACTATGGCGTGAGTATAGGCTGCTTGTAAGTAAGAATCCCGGGCACTGGCTGCAGTCGTATCAAGATTCCTGGAAGCGGCATCTACTGGTTGTATCACAGAGGACCCAATAAGAAGGCTAACATTGAGAAAAAATAATGGATCGAAAGAACGCTGATATTTGAGTAAGACTCCCTATAGAGTGTACGGGCAATTGTTCATTTTCATCTAGTCAAACTATTCTTTCAGGAACATTTCAAATATAACAATACATTTAAAATAAAGAGACGTTGTTTTTACAGGTTAAAGTAGGTGTTATATGTTTCAGCAGATCGAGGTCAACTATGAGATAGTATAATTTACGTAGATAAGACATTCTTAAATACTCAGGAAAGTTTATATGAATGTTAGTGAGCTTAACTTAACATCATTACTCGGAAAGGTCATTTTTATAATGTCCAACATGAAAAATATCCTAGTCACACGTTTAACTATTTACGCTAATGTGAGAAATGATATCAGATGTTTATTAAATACATGGTAATATTCCATGCGTTAACTACCCAAGTGGACAATGTAAATTGCGCCAGCAGCCTGAGAGTCCTCGGTATTTTAAACTTTAGGCTATGACCACGAGTGCTATCTTTTACCAAAGAGAAGTCTTGTAATGCCGACCACCCACCACTGCCAAAACGTTTTTTTCTTCTTGTCCGTTGGAAATTTTCGACGATCACGACGCCAAGAGATTACCCGGATAGTGTCGTATTATTTTCCATACCTTTCCTTCTTTATAAACACACACGTATATTAAGCATATTGTACTGCTTTACTCCGTTAACAGTTCTCTTTTATCGTTACAGTCTATATGCCCAAATCTATAGTTGATTAAAGCCTTTCTATCAGGCGTTATCTTCTCAATCGTTTGGAAGTATCATTCACTCTATCTCGTTACAATTTAATCAACTACAAATGGATCGTTTACTCAGACCTGATCGCTTGGACGCCGATCCGAACGCTTCAAACGCTGCCGACTCCTGGGAGCATTGGTTTTACACATTCAGCAATTTTCTTGAAATCATAGAATCGCACAAACCAAACAAACTCAAAACTTTGATTCATTTTCTGTCGCCTTCTGTGTACAAACTTATATCTCAATGCACAACATATGAATCGGCCGTAGCCACTCTTCAGTCCCTATACGTGCAACCAAAAAACGAAGTGTTCGCACGACATGTTTTGGCGACCTGCAAACACGCACAAACCGAAAACCTCGACCAGTTTGTTCAGAGATTGCACACATTCGCTAAAGACTGTAATTTCAAATCCGTGAGCGCAACTGAAAATCAAAATGATGCAACGCGTGATGCGTTTATTTCTGGATTGCTATCAAATCCTATCAGGCAACGTTTGCTGGAACATAAATGTCTCGATCTACAGACAGCTTTCGATTAAGCAAAGTCGTTGGACTTAGCTCAGCGACAGTCTAATTCATATGCATCGTCAGCTCCTGCCATTACTTGCAAAGCATCTCCCAAGGAAACCATAGACCTCGATACCTCTAAGTCGGATACAACCTTGGCAACTGCTCACTCAAGGCTTCCAGATAATTGCTTCTTCTGTGGATATGAGCGACATCCACGTCACAAATGCCCTGCTAGAGAAGCCATTTGTGAATCATGTGGCAAGAAAGGACATTTCATCAAAGTTTGTCGTTCTACAAACTTTGTCAAACATAATGCTCTTGCTTGCGCATTTCTTGCATCAGCCATTGCCACAGCTGCCGTGCCAACCAGTTTAAAAAAAGCAATTACTAAAATCCGTGTCAATGGTATAACGCTCCATGCCCTGGTTGACACCGGAAGTTCTGAAAGTTATGTCTCTGAAGAAATCATACGTGAACACAAATGGCCGGTACTAGAGTCTAAAAATCA
Source organism: Atriophallophorus winterbourni (assembly GCA_013407085.1). Taxonomy (NCBI): domain Eukaryota; kingdom Metazoa; phylum Platyhelminthes; class Trematoda; order Plagiorchiida; family Microphallidae; genus Atriophallophorus; species Atriophallophorus winterbourni. Next base: position 9,901 of record JACCGJ010011480.1, on the reverse strand, counting down.
AATCGTTCTGGCTTCTACATCAATGACAAGTAGTACCAAAGGTCACTGTTTCGTTTCCATTATCCATAAAAACAATTCTTATGATAATGTTAAACTATCTATTCTTCCTGACCTTTGTGCGGACGTATTATTAGGTCATGACTTCCTTCAACGGCATCAGATGGTAGAAATTCCATTCGAGGGGATACAACCCCCTTTTTCCTTGTGTGGCCTCTCTGTTGCCACTCTACCACCGATTCCACTTTTTGTTCATCTCGACCCATCATGTCGGCCAATATCCACTAAATCGAGGCGACATAGTCACAGTGACGAACTATTCATCCAGACTGAAGTTAACAAGTTGCTGAAAGATGGCATAATTGAACCATCTCAGTCACCCTGGCGAGCACAGGTTTTGATCACAAATAACGAACGCCATAAAAAACGCATGGTTGTTGATATCTGTCTAGGCCTGGGCAACCTGACAGTATCTTAGCCCACGTGCAGTCTCTGACTGTACGGCACTTTGCCTGGATCAGGCTTGTGCTTTCATACATACATACATGGTTGTTGATTACAGCCAAACCATAAATCGCTTCACACACTTGGATGCTTATCCTTTGCCTCGCTTTGATGATTTAATTGATAAAATCTCTCATTACCGTGTCTTCAGCACAGTGGATCTTCAAAGTGCTTATCATCAGATCCCTATAAAAGACAATGAACGTGAATACACCGCGTTTGAAGCATGTGGCAACCTGTATCATTACAAACGCATACCATTCGGTGTTACGAATGGGGTCGCCTGTTTTCAACGGGTTATGGATAAACTTATTCGTACTGAATCACTTCAAGGCACATACGTTTACATTGATGACATCACAATTTGCGGAGCGGATAAGAAAGAACATGATATTAATTTGAGCAAGTTTATGCAGGTGGTGGAAAAGTATGGTTTAACTTTGAATCGTGACAAGTGCGTTTATGGTGTCGAACAAATCAAATTACTTGGATACGAATTGTCAGCAGGAACAGTAAAACCGGATCCAGAACGCTTCGAAGCGCTGCTGAAGCTTCCACCTCCAACCGATTCGAAAGCCCAACAAAGGGTTGTCGGCATGTTTTCATATTATTCCCAGTGGTTTTCAAAGTTTTCCGACAAAATCCATCATCTGACTCACAATCAAACATTCCCCTGTCAGGCAAGGCTATGGAGGCATACAACACATTAAAATCTGAATTGGTTCAAGCATCTCTGTTTTCTATCGATCGTAATGTCCCTCTCGTCGTTGAAACCGACGCCTCAGACATAGCCATTTCCGCAACCCTTAACCAAAGCGGCCGCCCGGTAGCCTTTTTCTCTCGAACTCTATCTCATTGTGAACGCAATCACTCAGCGGTAGAGAAAGAAGCATGTGCAATCGTCGAAGCCATCCGGAAGTGGCGGCATTATCTCATCGGATGTCATTTCAAGTTGATCACAGACCAGCGTTCTGTCGCCTACATGTATGATTCCAAAGCTGCAAGCAAAATTAAGAACGATAAAATCCAACGTTGGCGCATAGAGCTTTCCCAGTTCTCATATGACGTGGTCTATCGTCCTGGTCCAAGCAACACGGTAGCGGATGCGTTATCTCGAGGTTTTTGTTCAAGCATTCAATCTCTCACACATTTGAAAAGCATTCATGACTCACTCTGCCATCCTGGCATCACTCGCTTGTTCCATTTTGTGAAATCAAAAAATCTACCTTTCTCCGTGGATAATGTAAAAACTGTCATTCAACAATGTACCGTTTGCTCACAGTTGAAACCAAAGTTCTACTATCCCTCTAATGACCCTCTGATTAAAGCAACCAAACCGTTCGAGCGCCTTAGCGTCGATTTTAAAGGACCTATTCCATCTTCCACACGCAATCACTATTTACTGACCGTAATCGATGAATTTTCACGTTTCCCTTTTGCTTTCCCCTGTGCAGATATGACCAGTTCCACAATTATTTCCCGTTTTATCGAACTATTTTCAATTTTTGGTATGCCATCCTATATCCACTCTGACCGAGGACCTTCTTTCATGTCTGCTGATGTTAAAGCTTTCCTCCACTCTCGAGGAATTGCCACCAGTAGAACTACTTCATATAATCCTCAAGGAAATGGACAGGTAGAGCGTTTGAACGGTACACTGTGGAAAACAATCTCTCTCAGTTTGCGAAACCGAGGGCTTAGTACAGAGCAGTGGGAACAGGTGCTCCCGGATGCGCTTCACGCGGTACGGTCACTTCTATGCACCGCTACTAATGCCACTCCACACGAACGTATGTTTCTGCACAATCGCAGATCGCCTGCCGGTACTAGTCTTCCGAATTGGTTATTGGTACCCGGACCGATACTCATTCAGAAGAATGTTCGTAATTCCAAGTATGATCCGCTCGTAGAGGAAGGCGAACTGTTGGAGTGCAATCCCCAGTACGCGCACGTACGTTATCATGATGGTCGTGAGGAAACCGTCTCATTGCGAAGATTAGCCCCAGTAGATCAATCACTGCAAGCAACTGGCTCCGAACCAGTGGACTCACCCCCCGAAACTCTTGATTGTGACACACCTTCAAATACTCCTATCGAAAAGAATAATACCGAACAACTCATCACGCAGCAACAAAGAGTCAGACCTTACTGTCTCCGAAATCGGGAGGCGTGACTTATTATAACATACATTTCTTTCCCGCCGGGAAGAATGTCGTATTATTTTCCATACCTTTCCTTCTTTATAAACACACACGTATATTAAACATATTGTACTGCTTTACTCCGTTAACAGTTCTCTTTTCTCGTTACAGTCTATATGCCCAAATCTATAGTTGATTAAAGCCTTTCTATCAGGCGTTATCTTCTCATTCGTTGGAAGTATCATTCACTCTATCTCGTTACAATTTAATCAACTATAAATGGATCGTTTACTCAGACCTGATCGCTTGGACGCCGATCCGAACGCTTCTAACGCTGCCGACTCCTGGGAGCATTGGTTTTACACATTCAGCAATTTTCCCTTGAAATCATAGAACGCACTCACGTAGTTATACTGCTGTGAGGTGGGCTCCACGGTGATTATCACTTCAATTGTGTCGAATCACGACAGTCCATGTGTTCGTAAATACGGCCGTCTCAACTATCCCGGACAGATCGCTAAATGTTACCCAGTCTTGCGTTGCGGTTTTGTAAATCGTTTCAATGTTTGACGATCGATTAAACTATATATTTCTGAGGTGCGCTTCGTCATAAGTGGAATTCACTCCGCGGCCAATATTCTGTACAAGCAAGATTTATTTAGCAATTTTTTTGCGATCATCTGATTCGATCTTCTTCAAATTGTTGTTTACCTGTTACGTGTTTCACTTTCATACTGAATACAATTACAATATTTCTCCCGCATAATGGGCCGCGTTGATACGATTATTGAACGGAATAACTGTGCAAAATGTACCCAGGATGTTATTGATTACGTTACTGCCATCCAGTGTGATCGCTGTGATACTTTGCAGCACCTGCTATGCAAGGAATCTGTAAGTCGTTCTACGATTCTTTGAAACAGCATAAAATGAGTAGATATTATTCTGCGTTGCTTGTAGAGCACGGCATCGAAGGGACAAACTTGCCGATAAACTCAGTAGAAAAACGCCTAAACCTTTGGTTCACGACGAATCATCGAACCTGAAACTAGCTGAGGATCCACCTAAGAAAACCACTTACGCGGAATAAACAGCTAACGCATCCATATAATCATTTATGGACCCGTATGATGCTATTGTCACCAGACTGCTACGCCTCGAGTCTCTACTGGAAACAGATTCCCCACCTGCTTGCACAAGTACTACGAATGACCTGGTATTGCCAAGTGCGACTCTATCAACAAAATCACACACTACCTCACACGTGAAGCCACAAAGGAACAAGGCTGCAAAATGCCTGCAGTTCCAAAAGCAAATCACAAGAACACGCGATCCCTGGCCATTGTATGTACAAATGTGCCGGAAAGTGCATCTACATGCTTTCAAGCACGCAGGCGAGATGAAGTGCAACAAATGCGAGCTGAATCTTGATGTAGACCCGGTTTCTATCGTAGGTATTCCCAGACGCCCAAACTCGTCTCACGTGGATGCCTCACGTCTAATACGAATCATCCCTCACTATCCGGAGAAGATTAAAGAGGTCTTGCTCTCGGCTCACCTCCTCCGAAATACGAATTTGCCTGTTCGTATTTTTCCAGACGTTCCTTGGCCTCAGATGCAGATTCAAAAGCAAGAAGGCTACGATTAGAACTTGGCGAACGATAAACGTAGCATTTTGTCCAGGGTGTGTCTGAACTAAAAGATGATGATTTAGCTGAGAACAATCTATACGACTGTTCTTAAAGGCGCTACATCCAAGAACTCAGCAAAATTCATGAAACTTCGACGACTTCCGTGAAACGTCTTCCCACTTCCTCCAGCTACAAGGGCAATGCCCCCCGTAATGTGAAAATTACCTTTCAATCGAGAGATATGGTCAATACTGCTTTGTGCTTGTGGTATGAATACAAACGCTTTGCACCTACAGATGTCATTCTTTGCCTCGCAGTTGACATACCAAGAGCTTGTCCGCAACCATCATTCCCACCTAGCACAAATCACACTGCTGACGAAGTTCACAAGATCGCTTCAAAAAAACTTCCCGCAGCAGGTTTCAGTGAGATCGGCGGGATAACTGCACACCCTATCACCACACTGCATACTTTACAATCGCGCAGCCATTCGTGCTGTTACACAAATGCTGCTGATTTCCTGAACAAACTTCTGGAACTCCGTTACCACCTACGGGACCTAATAGCAGTTACCGAGACGTGGTTATCAAGCGCAGTTCATGATGTGGAACTTACCCTTTCAAATATGTCATTACTCCGCTGTGACCGTACAACGAGAGGAGGTGGAGTGCTGTTCTATCATCACGAATAGCCTGCATGCTAACCATTATATAGCCCTGCGTTGGTTGACTCTGATGTTCTTTGGTGCCAAATTTTACTCAAGCAAGACAGTCTTCTCCTGATTACAGTTGTTTATAGATCTCCCAGTAATACCCCACTGATCGATTACTCCCTTCTGTCATTACTTTGACATGCTTTAAGTAAAAGATTCTCCCACAAACTGATAATGGGCGAATTAAACTGCCCAGCCTTTATGGTGAAACATGCCTCCCACCCATTTGCTACCGCGTTGTCCGAAATATTTGCAACCTATCCATTATGCAATCATGTTCACGAAGCTACTCGGTTTCGGGGCACGAATACACCACCCTTCTGGATCTCATCATCAACAACGAAGAGTTAATGATTGAAAAACTTTCCTCTTACCCTCCCTTGGGCCACAGCGATCATGTTGTCTTGACATTCATCTTTGTCTCTTCCATGGATTACTTCAAGGAGCCTCGTCCTAAGATCCACTGGATTTATGATCTAGGCCTGTTCTACCAACTCGTCGTAGCCAATTCATGGGATGTCTTAATGTTTGAGCAGCTCGAGTTGGCATGGACCACGTTTTTAACACAGTGGCACGCGCTGATACGTCATGCGAATCACGAAAATCCCCTCCGTCGTATGAACCACAGGTCATTCCTTTGCAGCCAGAAACGCAAAGCCATAGCATATTGAACCTTGGCGTGGCGGTGTATCCAGACAGGACGAAATCGAACTGACTGGGAAATTTATAAGTCATTGCGAAATTGTTGCACATATCTCAGCCGCCAAAACAAATGTCACAATAAAATGCACGTCTGTAACAAGTTCTTGGATAACCCAAAAAGTTTGTTCTAATTTGTGAATTAAAGACGGGTAGTTGAAGTTGAAATTCCATCCCAAGTCAGCGCAAATGGTCTCACCTCAACAGCCCCTGAACACCACACCCCAATTTTTAGCCTCGTTTATTTTACAAACTCCTCCCATTTTATTGTCCCTCACATGACGTACAGGAAATGCTGGAAATAATTTTTACCCCTGATGCGGTCCACAAGAAGGCATCATGTCTACAGCAATACTCTTCACCAGGACTAGACGGCATCCACCCTAAAATCCTGATCGCAGCCGCATTGCACATATCTCATCTACTTGCCACATATTTTCAACGTTGTGTGGACTCCGCCACCGTCCCCCAATCTTGGAAAGAAGGTGTTATCACGACTGTATTTAAAGGCGGTATCCGGTCAGAACCCGCAAATTATCGCCCCATTGTGCTTTTGTCGGTCATTTCTAAAGTCATGGAGAGCATAATCTCTGACCACCTTGTTTCACATCTTGAATTAAATTGACTTTCAATCACACAACAACTCGGCTTTCGTGCCAACAGTTCATGCAATTCCAACTTGCTTCTCGCACGGGATGACTGGACGAAATCCGTCGACGAAGGCACTGTTGTCGATGCAATATTCCTGGATTTCTCCAAGACAGTCGACCGCGTCGACCACGGCATTCTTCTACTTAAACTCGCTTCCTATGGCGTTAGGTCATTATGACTGTCATGGATGAAGAACTTTCTTCGCGACTTCTCCCTCTGTGTTCGTGTGCGTGACTGCTATTTTACCCGCTCCCAAATCAAGTGCGGTCTACCACAATGATCCGTTCTTCGTCCCCGAATCTTCATCATTTTCATCAACGATAATGGCCAGAACATGTAACCGCTGTTTCTCCTATTTGCGGAAGTTATCAAAATTTGGCACTCACTCAAATCCCAAGGGATTAACATGTCCTACAAAATGGCTTAGATCGTTCACAAAGCTGGTCTTGAGAAATCATCTCCCATTTAACACCTCCACTGAACATGATCTAATTGTCTCCACCCGATGATGGCAAACTGCTAAAAATCGGTGTGTGTGGACCACAATACATGAACTAAAATGTACGTCAAAAACCTCTTCGAAGAGTTATTATCATCTTGCCTGTTATACGCTAATGACTTGAAACTTTAAAAAATTATACGTAACCCAAGTGGTGTTTGGTCTTCAAAGCGATCTCAACAGCCTCATTCACTGGTCTAAATCAACAAAATTGTTCTGAAATCAAGCCTAGTCTGAATACATATGCATGGGCAAACAATTACGTGAATGTTCGTTCATAATAGGTGTTATGATGGTCAAACATGTTCGATGTGTTAAAGACTTGGGTTCTATTTGGCTCACGACCTAAAGACTAAATAGAATACCGACAATGTTTACCGTAAGAGCCTTAGAATGTTGTGGGCACTGAAGCGTAGCTTGCATGTCTGGTCGGAAGTGGTTATGTGCTGCATTTATCCAACAATCATATGCCGTTGATTGGAAAATGGAGCTCCGACATATTTCCCGTTAACTAGAGGTGAACAGCGTCTCTTGGAAATTTCCACACTTGTCTACTCGGATGATACGATTCTAGCGCCATCAAGCTTACAATTATAGCTGCAGTAAGCTTGGATTAATCAGATAACGGTGTTTCAGATAATGAGTCTTAGACATATGCGAAGTAAAACAAGAAGCACATCAGTATCAGTATCACAGGGCGATAGTCGACCAAGTCGAAACGAGTGCCCAGATTCTTTCGAAGGTGTTCGTGGAAACAACCGCCACAACCAGGATTGATTCGTAAGGAACACAGGCGTGTGTAACTGTGAATGGAAGATGAGAGAGTTTTCATCACCGAAAGGTGATGTTGCATGTCCAATCGAATGAACAGCAGTTTATTTCAATAAATGAGAAAAAATGTAAAGGTTACGCATTTTTGTGTTTCGAAATCATTTTCCAAATATTTTTATCGTTTTTGACAATAAATATAGTTGGATTTAGACTTGAAGGTAATGCTCCGGAAAGAGAATCTGCCACCGTTCGTCCAGCCCATGTTCGAACACAATTACTAAAGTTGCCAGATTAGTTCTGCTGGAAGTGAGTTCCACGCGTTCATTCACGGATGCTAAAGATGTGCGTTCTGGATTCGAGCCTGGTGTGCTGTTTACTTAGCTTAAAACTGTGCCTTCGTGTACCAACCAAAGAAGCAAACCGAAAGAAGTCATCGAATTCGAGACAACTTAATCTTTTGATAACCTTAAGTTGCCTCCTCCTAAGTGAGAAAAGTCGTAGTGCTAATAGACGATTTTTCTAATTGGTTTATGCTAACCCCTCGATCATGCGAGTGGCCAGCTTCTGTACCTTATCTAGCTGCACGATATCCTTCTGATAATACGGCTTCCAATCCTGGATACAGTATTCTAAATGTGGCCTTAATTTTGCCTTGTAGAGGGGCAGCAGCACATCAGCTTTTCTGCATTTGAGGGCTGAACGTAGTCGGGAAAGTTCCCTCCCGACCCTTTGAGCGACAGCAGCACATTGGTCAGCCCACTCAAATTTTGCGGAGTCTACGATTCCTAGGTCCTTATGCCGGGAAAGTCGTTAATATTCAACCTCCTGATAGCCAGAGACGATTGGACAAAAGCCGTGGACTGCCGGGTTGCAGTGAACGTGGCATACCTGGATTTTTCGAAAGCCTTTAATACAGTTAATCAGCTAATTCAAAAGCTTAGCCACTACGGAATCGACGACGCCTTATTAATGTGGATCAGGCGATTTCTGCAATATCGCACATCATGTGTGCACGTCAAAGACGCCTATTTAAGGGGGTTTCTTAGGACCAGTAGAACTCCGCAAGGATCAGTACTCGAACCCACTTTGTTCCTCATATTCACAAATGATATCAGCATGATTTTATCAGGCTCATTAAAACTCTTCGCGGAAGACCTCAAACAGCCACAACGGCGAGAAAAAGCCTATCAACGGCCTTCAAATCATGTCTCACGAATAACGGCGGAAGTATAGCGGCCACTTCTCAAACCGCTACTGACTCCTCCGCGGAGATTTGCTTTTGACATTTCGCATTCTCACAGATAATTAGCACACTTGCAAGTCCCTAATGCCTCTATCCAATCGACGCAATCATCGTGTGCACAATCTCAAGATTGCTCATCAGAAAAGCCGATTGAACAGTCGAAGGTATTTCCTTTTCCTTCGCATAAGCCGTGTCTGGAACGCTCTCCCACCGGAGGTGGTAGGTGCAGTCACTGTCCTCGTTTAGAAAACGCCTAGACAAACACCTATGGCAATCAACTTTCAAGTGACTTTAGTTTATCTTTCACCATTTCGATCTACCCCACAATACTAACATACAGAAAATGTTCGTAACCCAGGAGACGGTTCGGTTCTGCGAATAGGTGGGACGTGAACTGAGCTCCGCGGTCTGTGGTGATCTGGGACGGGACACCGTAATGCGCGATCCAACCCGAGACGAAGTTGAGATCTACGGTCTCCACAGATGTATTCGCTAAGGGACGTGCTTGGGGCCAGCGTGTGAATCTACCAATGCACGTCAGAATATGAGCGCACCCACGGGATGAAGGACACGGTCCAACAAGACCAATATGTATATGCCATGTACCTTAATCCGTTGGCAGGCAAGTCACTGATGTGCCCAATGACGAATGTTGTTCCGCATGATGTGCCAAACATAGCGGTCTGTAATGTGTTTGGTTGTCGCGCGTTTGCTGGGATGGGATATACCGTGTAGGTGATCGACAATCGGCCATCTATAATCCTTTGGTACGAAGCGACGTGGATTACCTGTCGATGTATCACAATGGATACGTACTGGACTGCCGAATACGGGTAGGAGAGCAAACTTCAATGACGATTCTGTAGTGATTGTTGAGAATTCGGGATCGCCCTCCTGCATGGCGGCGATCTCCTCTAAATCAATTTTCGCGATCTGGGAAACAGATGCGCGTGATAGAGCATCTGCCTCGACGTTGCTGGGTCCCTTGATGTACCTCACGTCAGTGGTGAACTGCGCAAGGTAGTCCAAGTGGCGAGTTTCCCGAGGCGAGTA
>JACCGJ010011477.1:0-21194 GCA_013407085.1 Atriophallophorus winterbourni | reverse complement strand
TCCCTAAAAGTATTCACATATACAGGTGACGATATTGTATGGTATCGGCTGTTTTTGGTAGTTCTACCAGCCGCGCACGATCTACAGTGTCAGACGCATTTGTGTAGTCATGGAAGCGAAATCTGATAGCTAATAATAAACCTCGACCTCCCATTAACTTATCAACTGAGAGAGAAAATTGTCGGAATATTCACAGATGTATCACACACACAGTGTTTCGTTCCAAACGATACACTAGGTTCTACTTAGGTCCTAAGGTCTACTTAGGACTTCAATTGCTTGAAGATAGATTCTACAAAACTACATTTCGGAATGTACTACTGCGTGGATGCGAAACTCAGGTCATGAGTAAAGAGCACATTCGGCGTCTCCAAGTATTCGACAACCGTTACCTCATCAGGATTTGGGGAGTTTACTGTTACCGTCATCGTAGTAATTTTGATATAAAAAAGTAGATCAGCCTGAACAATTTACGTGAGTCATCATCATCATCATAGACAGTGTGTTTCAGCATGCAGCTCACTACCGTTGGCCAATCAATTTTGCACGATGTTAGCCACACAGCACAGAAATGCTGCACGATTGCACATCCGTGCCGATTATACGGTAGTTAAGAATGTGGTATATGCTACAGATGTAATGATCTCACGATTGATGATGACTTGAAAACGATAAAAGCAAACTCTAACTCTCACAAGAACAGCACACGGATTTTTACTCACGTCAATTTTATACGTCCACATACTTGCGTTAGCTTAGGGTTCAAAATATTCTGCGCACTTATTCGAGGACGGTTTAACAAGTTAAACGTATCGTTGATGTGTATCAAACTGAAAATGAAGTCACACTTACCTTGGTTCCATATATCTCGCGAAAATCTTGTATCGCCCTAGCCATCACGAGAGAAAATGGCAAAGTAGCATTCACCGTTTCTTTCCCGGTAGACGTTTTTATAAAGTCCGCCCCAGCCATCATGCATGCCATTGACGCTGCGTACACGTTCTCGTAACTTCCCAACTCACCAACGGCGAGTATGGTTTTCAAATGGGCATTCTCACCACAACGATCACGCATCGAGCATACTTCATTATAGACAGCTGGCGGTGGAAATAAACAAATACATTCATCATGGAAAATGTGCGTACGTCATTGAAGACAGGTTGTCGAATAGACGAACGCGTACCAGTGGTTGGTGTCACAGAGCAAGAGCTAACTTATAGGTGCCCCCGTTATGATATTTCTCCAGCTTTAACGCATGTAATTCGTATCGATAATCGTAAAAGTGGTGCGATTCGGATGACGGGGTATATATTCATGAGTACGTTGGATAAAGGAGCCGTGATTGTGCTATGGTTAATACATTCGCCTTTCACCAGGTTCGATGCCTGCTCATATAGCATATTTGGGAGAATGTGCTTAACCATCGTATCATCATCATCGGGTACAATGTTACAGAGGTAGCATGTACCGAATACTTCAACAGCCATGACAAAATAGAATGCTAGAAGATCGGAAAGAGGGACTTGAAGAGCTACTGAATCTATAAAGAGGAACCACAAACAAACTAGCATGAAGTGCCTACACTTCGCATGGAGTATTATCTGAAGCCAGAGGCTATCTAGTTTGTAAAATGTTACAAGCGCCTTAGAAGCACTATCGAAAGCTCATCATATCACGATCGGAATTATTGATACGACGACCGAGATATGTAAAACGACTTACAGGATATGTCCAAAAACCATGTACAATGTTAGTCTTGCACTAAGCATCTTAGAGTGTTTGTTAACCCTGTACGTTGTCAATTAGAGTGACGAGGAAAGCTTGCATGGATGCATGTCAGAGAAAGCCGCAAATACGCTGTAATGCTGATGTAGCTCTACCCGTTCGCGAAACTTGATTAAAATGAATGTTCCATTCGAGGTGTAGGCACCTCATCCGAGTTTGTTTGTGTTTACTTTTCTATATGTTCCGTAGATATTTCAGTTTCACCCTTCTCTTTTAGGATTTTACGTTTTTCATAGTTGTATAGCAGTCAAGCATTAGGTACATGCTACCGGTATAATGGTGTAGTAAGCTTTTCAAATAAACTGCGGTAAAGGTTAAAAGTGCGAAATTTATTCGGATGAACCACGACGGAAACCTCAAATTGGTTTGGCTTAGTAAGTAGGTGACTGCTCTGAAGCGTACAACACATACAGTATAATTCTTCGGTACTGGGCGAGACACGCCGTGCTAAATTGATTAGCCAACAGTACTGAGCTGCCTGCGGAAACACACAGGAGCCTCAGTGCCATTTCCCCTTATATCTACATAGGCCTAGGCAACCTGACATTATCTTAGCACACGCGTAGTTTCTAACTGCACGGCTGTCTGCATCAAAGCTTGTGATCTCATACATATATACATGCAACACTCTGAATGCAACATAAAAAAGTTTTTAGAAAATGAAAACCTAGCAACCGCCGTAACCTATCCGGAGACACTGAGACTCGCTTCGCCGTAGACAATGCACACTCGTTGCATGGTTACTAATGAGGGTAGCATGCATCAAAGCGTAATGCAGGAAATCACAAACCTGAATCCAGGCAGTGACGCAGAGTCGTCTACTACACATGAGCTAAGACAATGTCAGGTTACCCAGTCCAAGACAGATATGATAAAAAGGCAGTGAGGTTGCAGCGCGTATCCGCGTGCAGATCAGTACATTTGGCAAATCAAGTTAGCACGATGTTATCCACGCAGTACAGAAATACTGCACAATTGTACATTGTGCCTTCGAATATGTAATCGCAAATAGCACCGCAACTGTTTCTCTTGGCTAGTATTATCTAACAGTACAGAGAAATTACAAGTTATGAACCACGAATGATTTTAGATGATCACGCTCGAATAGACACATGATCCCTTTAAACGGCAAAAGATACTTGCAATTGAAAAAAATGATGAAAAACGAAATCTATCTGAATACTCACCTAGCCAGTCTCCTTGTAAAGCCAGTGTACGATTAATTACAACATCAATTTCATTAGCTCCATTTTCAATAGCAGTATCAATTTCCATCAGTCGGCTGGTTAAAGGGTACTGTCCAGAAGGAAATCCGGTAGCAACTGTACTGAATGGTTGTAGTACGGCAGGTAAAGCTTACCTGCGGCGATGGGAATGTCCTTGCAGTTGAGTTTATTAAAGATCTCAAAACAAGTTTTTACTTGGTATGGATAGACGCATACTGCAGCTGTTCCTAAATGTCAATAGCATACCTAAGGATGTGTGAGGTTACTTAAATCATCCAAATTCCAGTCGTGCTGATTGACAAGTTTGTCCCAGACGCATTTACTGAGCGGGTACTTGGCTTTCACGCAAAGACGGTGCACATTGGAAACGCTGTCATCTCCGGCCAAAGTGGTCAAATCAATCAGAGCTACCGATTTTAACAGCCATTCGATCTGAGCAAGGGGATGAGGATACATTCGATAATAACAATAACCTCAGCTTCCAGATTCAGCTGCACTCGGGTCAGATTAGAGACTGTATGGAAAAGATTCGAAACATCCAGTGTATCAAAAGTAAGTAAATTAGGATCTAAACAGATTGTAAGTTGTATTGCATTGTAATGTCATACCAAATGCGCATATCTGATTGACCCTCATTATGGTTCGAGTTGGAGTGCCACCAGGCTATACAAAGGAATGTATAAATTCTAAAAAACAAAGTAAAATGGAATAAAGAACGAAGTTAATCATAATTAGATATAGACGCATTTTTAATGATGACAAGAATATCCATGCAATGAAAAGGGAGTGATCAATGGACAAACCATAGGCATTTAAATAGACAAAATGTACGCATGTTTGAAGTGACTAGTTACCTAATACATCCAAACAGCTATATATACCGCATTCTTGCAGGTTTTGCAGTGATGCATCGTTATCATTTGTTCGCGGATGATCAGAAACTGTGGGTCTCTGTCAGTTCAAGCGATGACCACGAGCAACTGCAACGAACAGTGGATGACATAGTCAATCGTATATTATGGTACAAAAAGCTATGATCTCAAAAGATAACCATAGGATAGTCAATAGTCCATTGTTATTCAAAATTTCGTGAATAACATTCCGGACGCGGTAGCCATCGATTGTCTTTCATTCGCGGATGATCTGAAACTGTGGGCCTCTGTCAGTTCCTGCGATGGCCACAAGCAACTGCAGCAAGCAGTTGGTGACTTAGCCAGCTGGACACATCGTTGGTCACTGCCTATAAATGATAACAAGACAGTCGTCATGCGCATATACTCCGATGACACTGCTGGTGAATACTTTCTGGGAAGCAAGCAAATTAGAGTGGTGACAGTCGAAAAAGACTTAGGGATTCTGGTAATGGATTCCTTGAAGTCGAAGGCTGACACTTGTCGGATGTCTATCATAACCACAAAAGTAGCAAAGGCCTTCGAGCTTCCGGTTGATGCTGGCCAACGTTTTATTTGGGACTGAATCTATCGGTATGTTTTGGTGGCTATGCATTTCTGTTTGCAGTGTTACAAGGAATTTCCTGGATGGGTGATGTATAAGAATTTGATTGCTTCTGCGCCATGTCTAGAGACTTGGCTTGGTCAAAAGCAGTTTGAATGTCTTCGAATTCTATCCGACAACGCTTGCTTGAAAATAAATTTCTAGACATCCAAACTGCTTTTGACCAAGCCAAGTCTCTAGACATGACGCAGAAACAATCACATTCTTATACATCACCCATCCAGGAAATTCCTTGTAACACGGTGCAAACAGAAATGCATAGCCACCAAAACATACCGATAGATTCAGTTTCAAATAAAACGTTGGCCAGCATCAACCGGAAGCTCCAAGGCCTTTGCTACTTTTGTGGTTATGATAGACATCCTCGTCACAAGTGTCCTGGTCGTGATGCAGTCTGCAAGGCATGTGGAAAAATGGGACATTTTCGCTCGGTATGCCGTTCTTCCAAATCTGATAAACATGTTGCATCTGCATCACCATTTGTAGCATCCTCTGTCATCACCGCTGCTGCTCCAGTTTGTCTTTCAAATGCAATCACTAAAGTCATTGTGAACGGTGTGAAGTTAGATGCATTGATCGATACTGGAAGTTCAAAAAGTTTTGTATGCGAATCCATTGTTCAGAGGCATAAATTTCCTACATATCAATCACACAGCGAAATCATTTTAGCTTCTACACAATTACGAAGCCATACCAAGGGACATTGTGTTGTTTCTTTGTCGCATAACGGAACAGTATATGACGATGTTAAGCTTTCCGTACTCCTACACTTGTGCACTGATATCCTTCTCGAACATGACTTTTTAAAACATCACGAAAGCGTTCAACTCTCGTTCCAGGGCGATCGCCCTACCTTCTCTGTATGTGGTCTCACGACATCTAGTCTGCCCGCGCCTACGTTATTCGCGCATTTAAATCACGAATTAAATCACGGCGGTTTAGCCAAGCTGACGAATCGTTTATCAAATCTGAAGTAAACAGATTAGTTACTGACGGTATAATTGAACCATCCAAGTCACTTTGGCGTGCCCAGGTGCTCATAACCACAAATGAACGTCAAAAGAAGCGTATGGTGATTGATTACAGTCAAACCATCAATCGTTTCACTGAACTTGATGCGTACCAACTGCCTCGTATAGACGCCATCATTGAAAAGATATCCCGCTATGAAGTATACAGTACACTTGATCCTCTCTTAAATGATGTACTATTTTACTTTGATGACCTCTCACCGTGCTGGTGAAGAGAAAATCTTTCATTATATTCCAGTGTCTTCGAATAATGAACCATCACTGTAATTGGCTCGAAATCTATCCGCCCGAGATTTGTTCCGTATGCGATTCATTCTCCTGCAGATAACGAAAATCCGGC
This sequence comes from Atriophallophorus winterbourni, assembly GCA_013407085.1. Taxonomy (NCBI): domain Eukaryota; kingdom Metazoa; phylum Platyhelminthes; class Trematoda; order Plagiorchiida; family Microphallidae; genus Atriophallophorus; species Atriophallophorus winterbourni. The sequence continues at coordinate 15,297 of JACCGJ010011477.1, read as the reverse complement.
TGGTGAACACATTTTGGTTCGATTGGTCGACAATTCTTCAAGAGTATTGAAGCACAGCACCCTTCTGCCTCCTCCCTGCTAATTCAAGGTCAACGTGGAATTTCGCTCCGTGATTTTTATAACATTTTTTTTATTTAAGTTTTCAACATTACATTACTGACAATGGTTCTCCGTGGCTCAAAAACTGTTCGTCGTAACTCTTCAACTACATCAAATCAACCAATTACTCGTAAGAAATCTCAAGAATCCAAAAGCTCACCGGGACTTGCCGTTTGCGGTGAAACCGGATGTTCAACTTCGGTTTTAGAAGGAATAGAATGCAGCATTTGTTGTTCCTGGTTTCATTCTGGTTGCTCAGGTTTGACGCCTGCTGATTTTATTGCCCACCAAAAAAATTCAACTATGCTCTGGTTTTGCAAAGCCTGTACAGACAACCCCATTGTCCGTTTTCTGCATAAACTGTTAGCTCAACAATCGAAAAAAATAGCATCCCTTGAAAAGCGACTGAGCCAAGTAGAGGGAATAAATGTTTCTTCAAATTCTCAACCGTTGCAGATTGAAAAAATCGCACCTCATCCCGTTCCCACATTCGCGTCGTTAGTCGCGGGAAACACACCAGCAACCGAAAGTGATGTTCCTCTTTCTACAGAGGAATTCACTAAAGTGATGTCATCAACTAGGAAGCCAGTTGCTTCTAAGAATTTCCCTTGTCAGTCTGATTCATTGACACTAATATGCTCTAATGTGCCGGAAACAACGTCTCCCTGCTTTAAAACTCGTCAGCAAGCTGACACACAGCAATGGCGTGCACTATGCGATACCCTTCACGCGTCGGCTGATCCAGTGAGTTTAGTACGTTTGTCACGTCATCCAAACTCACCTCATTTTGGCGAACCGAGACTGCTACGAGTAACGCTAAAGGCAATGGAAGATATCGAAAATGTCTTGCTTGCCGCTCACACCTTGAACCGGGGGTCAACTGCAATTCGTATACATCCGGACATTCCCTGGAGTGAACGTCGACTGAAAAAGCAGCCGTCGTATAATTGGAAAGAAGCCAGTGACAAAAAAGTATCTTTCTCTATGGCGTTCCGGAACTCGTAGATGACGATGCCGCTAAATCTGCGACCCACGACTGTGATCAGTGGCGTTTTATTCAGTCGCAAAGCAGAATTTCCGGTACTCTTACTACTGCCGTCAAACGCTTACCGAATTCGCTCAGTTACAAGGGCCAGGGTCCAAGGATATTGAAAATTACTTTTCATTCTGAAGATATGGTTCACACTGCTCTACAGGCGTGGTACCAATTTAAACACCTAGCCCCCGCTGAAATTCGCTTGCGAGCGGCTGCTGACAAGCCAAAACCCAAGTATCCTATAACCACAGCGGTACCCCCCTCCCCTGACGTATCTGCACCATTCTCAAAAAACCTCCAACAGCCGACTACTTCAGAGTCGGCACAATAATTCCCCACGATGCGGATCCCTGTCTTTCAAGAGAAAGTCTGAATTGTTTATACACAAACGCTCAAGGTCTCATCAGCAAACTCCCAGAATTGCGTACTCGGCATGCTTCTCACCCCTTTGATCTCATTGCTATTACGGAGACTTGGTTGTCGGATTCTGTAACAGACGCGGAAATTTCACTCACTGGAATGTCAGTCATTCGTAACGATCGTCCAACCAAAAGCGGCGGGGTTCTCTTATATTTTGCATCCTCATTTATTTGTGAACCTCTATCTCCTCACTGCTTACCTGTGGTGATTGTTCGATTAACGATCAATAATACTCAATCATTCATCACCACTCATTCAGAAATAATCAATAGTACTATCATTCAAGTTCTGATTGTTATTCATTCATTCTGGTTGTTATTCAATACATACTGTGATTCGAGTGAGCGCGGTTGTTCTCACTTACATTCTTGGGCTGATTATTCAATTCAATACAATACAATTCATTACATTTGGCGTCGCGAGCAGTGGGTGCGCCCGAACAGGATACAATTCATACAATTCAGGATCATTTCGTCATGGCAAATTCAAGTCTAGAACCTCTCGATATAAATTCAAATGCTCGAGAAATAGAAGACTATTGTGAAAGATTCGAAATTTGGTGTATGACACGACCGAAAGCTGAGAATGATAAAAAATCGGTTCATTTTCTAAATGCAGTTGGAAAATCTGCATATACGTTAATCAAGAATTCAGCCTATCCTGATTCTCCTATTTCTCTTCCATACGAAACGTTGAAGACGCTTTTAATGCAAAACGTGAAACCTGTACACTTCGAGCCAATCGAAAGTGCAATTGCTAATTCAGGCAGCGAAATGCAACTTCGGTGAGTCGTTAGATATGCAATTGAAAGATCGTCTAATTGCTGGAATACATGACAGTGTTCTGCAGAATGAACTCTTGAAGCTGCCAAAATCCTCCTTTAAAGATGTTTGAGCTCACTGCGAACAGTATGAAGATGCGCGTGTGGCAACAACAGATTTGTCGCCAGCACAAAATTCCGTCATGTTCAATACACATAAACGTGAAAACGCCAAGGCTCTGATGCAGACAAATGATGATGATACCTTAACTATGCCGCTTGGCGGAAAAGGAAACGTTGACTTTCATACATCCTATCATAGTATGGAGAACACTCCCGTTACTCTGGATAATCAAACTGCATCTGGAAAAACAATTCGACCGATTTCTAACAGTGCCATTGTTCGTGCTAAAGCTCTTTTATTTGATGATGAAAATTTGACTTCCCTATCAACCGATTCAAGCGATACTCCTGTTAACATGTCCAGATCCGCCCGTATCATTGATTCAAACGGAAAATCTAGTTTTCATTACCAAGAAAGTGGTTTCAATGTTTGCAAACTTCAGAATTCATCAGATACCATTTCGAATAAATCACCGAACTCATCTTATCAAGGGAATTCAGCACTAACTTCTAGCTCATCTGAACGAGCGTCAGATAATGTACTTATCAAAACCGCTAGAGGAAAAGCCTTACTGGCACCTTTGACTACTGCCATTGAAGAAGGGATACAATTGTTGGTAACTGTGGATGATGTGTCGGGTTCGCTAGATCCTCCGTGGAGATCAGAACGTTTGTTGAACAAGCCGTACTGGGATTATACAAACCCAGGATCATTCGCAAACTGAGGTGGTTGTGGTGATTGTTCGATTAACGATCAATAATACTCAATCATTCATCACCACTCATTCAGAAATAATCAATAGTACTATCATTCAAGTTCTGATTGTTATTCATTCATTCTGGTTGTTATTCAATACATACTGTGATTCGAGTGAGCGCGGTTGTTCTCACTTACATTCTTGGGCTGATTATTCAATTCAATACAATACATTTCATTACATTACCTCTTGTAGACTCACTTTTGTGTCGTATTCATCTCAAAAAGCAGGATTATGTTCTCCTGGGTGTCGTTTACCGCCCTCCGCAAAACGATCCTGATGCTGATAGGAAACTTATTGAGTCCATGCGACATGCTTTATCTTTAAAATACAGTCATGTATTACTGATGGGAGACTTTAATTCGCCTAGTTTATCAACAATACATGCAAGTGATTTCTTTGCAACGGAAATTGATGGACTTATATCAACCCACCCGCTATATAACCATGTGCGCGAACCTACAAGATTCCGTGGAGGAGATGTACCTTCTCTCCTGGATTTGCTGCTGACCAATGAAGAGCTGATGATTGAAGAAACACACATTGAACCACCGCTTGGGAAAAGTGATCATGTTGTCCTAACGTTCTGTTACACTTGTTATGCGAGCTATCCAGTTCAAACGTCTGCTAAGATCAAGACTGTAACAAATTATAATACTTTTCGACACATCATGTCAGCTAACACTTTAGATTTTTTGCTTAATGACACTCCTACAGCGACTTGGACTGAATTTGTAACAAGATGGCACTTGCTTCTGAGCCATTCTTCTGTGGCTAAGACAATTCCCTTGAAATCGAAACCTCACAATTCTTTCGTACGCAGTAGAACACGCAAATGGATGTGTTATAGAAACGCTGCATGGAATCGCTTCAAAGTGAGTCAATTGTAATCCGATTGGGAGTGCTACCGGAATTTTCGTAATTATTGTACTACACTGGTACGCCAAGACAAGCTGCACCACCAGCCTTTCCTTGCAAACCGGTTTGCGTGTAAACCAAAGTCACTATATAAGTATGCCAACGAGCAGCAACAGGTTCGCTCTGGTATCCCGCCACTACAAACTGATGGAGGTCCGATCACAAGTATGAAGGAGGCCGCAAATGCCTTGAGAGCGCATTTCATGCCAATTTTCCGCAATTCGGCAAAAGAGTTACCGCTATTTTTGCAGCCTGATCCTCCCTTCCATATTTCATCGGTTACATTTACTGCTGCCCGAGTAAAAAAGCAGATATTGCTGCTTCGTGCAAATTCTTATGCAGGAATCGATCAAATCACGCCAAAGGCGGTACAAGCAGTCGCTGATGCCATTTCTGAACCTCTTGCGTTGTATTTTCAGCGCTTATTAGACACGGTTGCAGTGCCAGACGGTTGGAAGGAAGGAATAATAACTCCAATATTCAAAGGAGGTAACCGCAGTGACGCAGGAAATTATCGGCCAGTTACATTAACTCCGGTGCTGTCCAAAATTATGGAGTCAATCATTGCAGAAGATATAATGAGCGCATTCGAATACTCGGGTCTGATCACTAGTGAGCAGCATGGATTTCGCCGTGGTCATTCATGCACTTCAAATTTACTCCTAGCTAGAGACAGCTGGACCAGATCAGTCAACCATGGATACGGAGTGGACGTTATCTACCTTGATTTTTCTAAGGCTTTTGACAGAGTTCACCACGCGGTACTTATTCATAAGCTACGTACTCTTGGAATTGGCCCTTCACTCTTGACATGGATAGCTGCATTTCTGTCCTCCAGGCTCTTCGTGTGCGGGTGCGTGAGACGCTTTCCGAGACCTTCCCTACTGAATGTGGAGTACCCCAAGGATCGGTTCTTGGACCAAGACTTTTCTTTTATTCGTCAATGACATCGGCAAACAAGTGACATCCCCATTTCTAATGTTTGCTGATGACATCAAAATATGGCGCGAGCTTTCTTGCCCAAACGCTATTAGCGAGTTGCAGTCTGATTTAAATTCCCTTCACGCATGGTCGGTAGCGAACCATTTACCGTTCAATGCTGAAAAATGTCATGTACTTCGCATCCGAAAAGAGGGTAACCCCATTTATACCCTGGGGGATGTCCAGCTCCTCGCTAGTCGACAAGAGAGAGACCTTGGTGTGTTAGTTCAGAACGACCTCGGATGTTCGGCTCAATGTATCAAGGCATCACGTGTGGCGAATCGAAACGTTGGTCTACTGAAGCGAGCTCTTGGTCGGTTTGACATACGCTTCTTTCCAGCCCTCCTAAATTCGTACGTTCGCCCTCATTTGGAGTATGCGGTTTCCGTCTGGCATCCGTGGCTGAAGCGTGACGAACTTGTACTTGAGCGGCCTCAACGACATGCCACGAGACTGGTAAAGGGGCTTGAGTGTTATACTTACGAAGATCGTCTCACTGCACTAAACCTATTTTCATCCAAGTACCGTCGAATCCGTGGCGACTTGATACTGGCGTACAGGATACTCACTGAAGAATGCCATCCCTGTAAAGAACTGTTTGTGCTTGCTACCGGCAATCGTACGCGTGGGCATCATTTAAAAATCGCCCATCAACAAAGCAGGTTGGACTGTCGTAAACACTTTTTTGCCGTTCGTGTTGCACAAACCTGGAACAGTCTACCGCTTTTTTGTTGTGTCTGCCCCTTCCCTTCCTGTTTTTAAAGATCGTTCAGATATGCACTTGTTTCATTTGCTTCATAACGTTTGAAAAGCTATAACTTTCTATACTCTATGATACTGCACTTTTCCGATTTTCAGCGCACAAACTGCTTTCAACTGGAAGTATCAACCAAAGTTTTGTGGTGCTCGCATCCCCATCCCTTACAGTATTAACGTTTTTTCTTCATTCGGACCTTAATTTTAACCCTGAACTTTCGAATCCATGTGTACAACATCCTGTGGTTTTCTTTTAAGCTTGTCGCTTTTTTACCACAATATACTATTGACTATTGACTATTGATATAGCCACACCCTCTCTCATCCCCCACAATTTCTTAGATTTTCTTATTCCGGTGGATTTACGTTCCCTTTTCAATATTCTTATTCAAACTTTCCGTAAAAACATGAAATTATTCATATATAATTTATTTATCAATTTTTTATGACAACTTCATTACAATTCGCACCACTTTTTCCATAATTACCTTCCATTTCTGTTCTCCATTTGTTTCTTGCATCCTTGCCATTCGTAAATCTTGACATAATTTAAATGAAATTTTATTTCTATTAGACATTGATAATTTTTTCTTACCTACTGTATATTAATTTCCCTTATTAAACGGAAAAAAATGTTTACAAATCCCGCTCACTTCGGTCACTTGCACTGTACTATTTTCTTTTGCTGTTCAAATTTTGATGAACTGATCATGTATTGCATGCTTTGGATATCCAAGGAATATATATATATATTATTAAAAACGATTTCCTGACGAAATATGGTCTCGTAGTCGATCTCCAACACCGACGGCTACACGACAAAACCACGTCATTGAACGTGTCCGGTAAACTATGCTCCATCATCTCACCCAGTCTCTGCATATTTGTACCGAACAGTGACACATATTATGACATCCTGTGTGAATTTCCCAACTCACCATACCCGGAGACTCCTACCCACGATGTTCAATATCACATCGTTACTAAAGTTCCTCTTGTTTTCGCCAAAGCTCGAAGTTTAACACCTGAGAAGTTGAAAGCATCTTTGATGGACCTTATTCGTTGATCATCAGTTTTGCCGAAAACATTCTAGACTTTTCCTTGCAATAGCTGTGTTTTTGTAATATATCAGACCACGTACCGATTACCTGGAAACAACTTTAAAAACCGTTACCTTTATATTTATTGAACGTTAAATTCCGCTGAAACAAATAACCTCGAACAAATAGTTTTTGCAAATGTACATCCTATAATCTGATTGTACAAAGCTTTTGGAAATTATGGATCATGTTTAACATGCCTTGGACTTCCAAGAATAAAACTTATTTTTATTTATTTATATTTATATGAATTTGAGCATATGTCCGCACTCGGTATCATCAGACCATCCACTAGTCTGTGGGCATCGCCATTACACATGGTGGCCAAGAAGAATGGCGTTCCCACACGTGTTGCCGACTGTCCCTCATTTATCCACAATGACCTCAAGAGTTGTCCCTATGTTTTCGTTCTAGTCGATGCTGTTAGAAAGCCCTTACAAACTCCGTACGAATGACCATTCAAAGTAATGGAACGCAAAGAGAAATATTTCGTTCTGCTGCGCAACGGCACCAAAGTCAAAGTTAGCATCGATCGCTTGAAACCCGCTTACGAAGAGCAAAATTCATTACAAGAAGCTACCCCTTCGACTCCACCCACACAATCTATGACGATCAGTGACGATCTCTCAAATCGAACATCACCCATCGTATGTAACCCTTCATCACGTAAAACACGTACCGGCCGAACAGTGAGATTCCCCGCAAGACTGGTTTAAATACCGTTACCTTTATATTTATTGTAGCGATTGAGTTAACGTTGCAGTTTACCACAAGCACAGTGATAGCACACACCAAATTAGAACTCCGGAAGTCGGAATACAAAGGTGTATGAGATGATGCACGCGGTACAATAGGATGTCGTAGATAAGTCCTGTGGTTGATGCGCAGCTGGGTCGCTGGATGATTGTTCACAGGTCCTTGCCTGGATGCGCAGCCGGATGGCTGGAAGGCGATGGCTGCCGAGCGGCAGCTAGCGGCGGCCAAAGGGGGAACGAACTCCGACGAGCTCGGGGTAGAGTCCAACAAAACAAAGGGATTGAGAATTAATATAATATAAAATAGAATAACCAACATTATCATTCTTATTCACAATAGGAACGTAGAAAGAGTTCGACATCCTTTTCTACGTGTTGTGCGATATGAAAGCAAACGATAATATTGGCGCAAAATACAAAAGATACATAAGAAATGACGCTTCGTTACCTTATTGAACGTTAAATTCCGCTGAAACAAATGACCTTGAACAAATTGTTTTTGCAAATGAGTAGACTATAATCGGAATGTACAAAGCTTTTGGAAATTATTGATCATGTTTAACATGCCTTGGATTTCGGAAAATAAAATTCATTAATTCATTTATTTATTTAATATATACTCTAAGGTTGAAAGTAGTTTGAAATTCTTCCTTTCCCTTTAACATTTCTTTTATTTTGAACCTAGTTACAAAACCTGAATTTTGTGAAATAGATTTTGCTTGTGATTGATTTTCCTACAGTATTTTGATATTAAAACTTTTATTTTTGTAATCATTTCTGTTATTGTAAATCTTTTCTTTACACGACTTCGGTCAAATGTTTGTTTTAATTTATTGTTTCTGCCATTGTCGGTCATTGTTGCGGAATTTGGTTGCCATTTTGGGCTTCAGTATTTTGCTTGAATTTGGACGCTATTTTGAGTGTCATTTTTGCTTGTCACAGAAAGTTTGGACGACATTTTGGTAAATCGATTCTTCTTATTTTTATATCAGGTCGTCTTTTGTTTGAATTGAATTTGATTCTGGAGTATTTGGCTCCATTGTTGCTGTGACGTTCCTATACAATTAAGGTTTGTATAGTTATTTTTGTTGTAATTGTTGTTAATTACAGTACCGTAGAATATCCCAATCGTTGTTTTGAATTTATCGAAATAAGAAACGGGTGGACTACGCGTAACTCACGTCACAGACAATACAGTACTTAATTTTGGGAGTACTCAACTTGGAATTTGATTCTTCTCGAACTTGGCGAGAAGTGCAGTTGAAGATTCGCGAATCGATCCAGTTTACAATATTGGTGACGTCCCTTTTTATTTGTTTCCTTTTTTCCTTTGAATCCTTTTGTATAAAATGCCTAAAGTTGCTTCTAAGGTAGCATTGACTGAGTGCGATAAGCCAGAGGGCATAGATACAGCTTCCCAATGCGCATTGGATTTAGAGCAGCAGCTATCCGTAGCTAGATCCACGATAGAGCGCTTGGAAAGGGAAAAGAGAGAACTAGAGGAGAATAATTTGATAGCTGGCAAGAGCAGCAGGCCAGAACGAAGCGGGACGACAACAGCCGAATTGCAGCCCTCAATGAATATCAGCCTCGGACTACCCAAGGTTGAATTATCATACTTTGATGGTAATCCAATTGACTATTGGAAATTTATGAGGCAATTTGAATGCTACATTGAATCGCGGCTACGGACCCGGCACAAAGATTATTATATCTGATGTTTTATTGCCGTGATAAGGCTCGTAAAGCTATTGATGCCTGCGTCATGCTGCAACCCACTGAGGGTTATATGAGAGCAAAAACCATACTGCGAGATTTGTTCGGTTTACCGCATGTCATTGCTCGGTCTACATTGGATGAATTGTTCGGAGAAGCCAGAACGCTTTCAGAGAAGGTAGATGGTTTATCTGAATTGGCAATAAAGATGGAAAATTGCCAAATTATGCTGACACAAATGAAGTGCGAGGCCGACTTGAATTCGGTCAACACTTTGGAAGGTGTTGGAAGGTGCTTACCTGTAGCCTTACAGCAGCAGTGGGCCGATGCTGCCGACGCGATTACGGCTGACGGTTCGGATGTAAACTTTGAACGACTTTCCGAGTTTGTTCCTCGTAAGGCAAGAGTTGATAGAAGTCGATTTGGTCAGCTTTGTCGCCCTGACACGACGCAGAATTCAGCAGCCCATGCTTCAAATGTTTGCAATCGAAGGAATGTCAATGCTTCCCTTGTTGGCAGATCCATAAACAGCTTGGAATGCTGTAATTGCAAGGGACCGCACAAATTACATCAGTGCATCGAATTTAAGAATCTCGACGTAAAGAGTCGTTGGGATCTGGCCAAACGGGTATCGGCTTGTTTCCTATGCCTTCGGCAGTTCCATAGGTCTGCCAATTGTATGAGTGGATCTCGATGCACTGCAGAGAATTGTGGCGGTCGGCACCACACGCTCCTGCATAACGATCAACCGGTAAGAAATCCGCCGGCAAACATCAATTGCAGTCACGCGGCATTAAGTGCCAGGGTATGTTTAGGATCCGTGCCTGTCAAGATCGAAACGTCGTCCGGACTTATTGACGCAGTAGCGCTCCTGGATGGTGGTTCAGATGCCACCTTAATTCTTAGTGAATTCGTTAAAAAATACAATATGCCGAAGTGCCCTGCTCAGGTGTCGCTTACAACTTTGGGCCATCAACGGGTAATGAACTGCTCCCGTCTGAACTTAAATATTCTTTCTGCCGATGGTGGAGAAGTCATTCAGGTTTCGAATGCTTACACCGTAGAAACCTTGCCGCATGTGTCCCAATCGTCAACTAGCGCTCTGCGTGAACGTTATGATTATTTAAAGGGCGTTGAATTATTTGACGTTCATGATCAGCCGGTGACAGTGCTGATTGGTTGTGACGTTCCTGAAGCACACTGGGCGTTAGAACAGCGGCTCGGTGGAAGAGGCCGTCCGTTCGCAACGAAGACATTGCTGGGTTGGATATTGCAGGGGCCTGCGTGTGAAACGTCTGAGGATATTGACCTTTGTGTTGTCGGTTGTGATCAGGAAGCTGAGTTTCCTGACACTGGATTAGCTCAGTCGGAAATTGTGACTGAATTTCCCGACACTAATTCGGATCAGATGGAGACTAAGCCTGGCTCACCTGACACCAAATCAGCCAAAATGAATAGTAGGCCTGGTTCACATGACAGTCAATCAGCCGAAGTGGGGGCGACAGATGGTCGGCGTGACAATTCATATGATTGGCGCAAGACGTTCGGTTGTGTACCCGATGAGCCATTTGTGTTTCGGACACCGGATACACTTATTTCAATTTGCAGATTAGAGTTGTTTAGATGGCGCAAGATGTCGCTATTTGAGGATGAAATACACAAGGCTCGTTCGGCTGGGAATGCACGCATGAGCTTCTTGTAAGGAAAGGTGGCAGAACCGGAGGACGTGGTGGGTCTTAGTCTGGCAAACTATTTCCCTATAAAAAGCTACACTGCAGGCGGCTAACAAATCGAAAATCTTGACTTACGCTGAGAAACTTTCGAAACTCGATCTCGGACTTAGACATGCTTTCCCTTTCGCTTTCTTGATAGCCGATGTTCAAAAGCCTATCCTAAGACACACTATATGGGATTACGCTGCTTAATCCCCTGTGACACACCTACATTAAATGGCTCAACCATAACTCCTTCTGCAGAAGTTGGGGATCTCGGATTTAGGTATTCCTCTTCTCTGAACTTTGATGAGCAAGCAAGACATCTCCTCAAGAGAGCACGACAAAACTTTGGTTCAATTAACCATAAATTCCTCTTACGTTAAAGTAAAATTGCACTATATAAAATGAAGGTCCTGCCGTGTGTCCAATGATGGCAATGCGACGTGGCGTGTGTGACTCGCCACTAAATAAAGTCATTTGCTATTCTGGGTTTGTACAGTTAGGCCCTAGAAAGAATTTGGTCGGAGGTGTAAGGTTCAAAGTAGTTTGAAATTCTTCCTTTCCCTTTAACATTTCTTTTATTTTGAACCTAGTTACAAAACCTGAATTTTGTGAAATAGATTTTGCTTGTTATTAATTTTCCTACAGTATTTTGATATAAAACTTTTATTTTTGTAATCATTTCTGTTATTGTAAATCTTTTCTTTACACGACTTCGGTCAAATGTTTGTTTTAATTTATTGTTTCTGCCATTGTCGGTCATTGTTGCGGAATTTGGTTGCCATTTTGGGCTTCAGTATTTTGCTTGAATTTGGACGCTATTTTGAGTGTCATTTTTGCTTGTCACAGAAATTTTGGACGACATTTTGGTAAATCGATTCTTCTTATTTTATATCAGGTCGTCTTTTGTTTGAATTGAATTTGATTCTGGAGTATTTGGCTCCATTGTTGCTGTGACGTTCCTATACAATTAAGGTTTGTATAGTTATTTTTGTTGTAATTGTTGTTAATTACGGTACCGTAGAATATCCCAATCGTTGTTTTGAACTTATCGAAATAAGAAAAGGGTGGACTACGCGTAACTCACGTCACAGACAATACATATACCATAAACGGTGTATCTTTGAATACAAGTCTTGTGGCTGAATATCGAATCAGATTCCTTCTCTGATTCAATTGAAATCTTTATTTGCAACCATATACGTGTCTGGAAATTTACTGAGAAGTATTCCCCGTGAAACCTGGTGAATTCTCAATACGCACCAAAATGAAACTGGCCCCCAGACCTCGAACTAGTGGAATAAACCACCTTCGCCTAGCGGACAAGAAAACGGCTCATGGTCTGGAAAGATCAATCTATTTACAACAATCATAATGAAAAATTTTGGAACATCAACAATAGAGATTCTTCGCGCATCTTTGATGGACCATATCCATTGATCTTCAGTTTTGCCGAAAACATTTTAGACTTTTCCTTGCAATAGCTGTGTTTTTGTAATATATCAGATCACGTACCAATTACCTGGAAACAACTTTAATTACCGTTACCTTTATATTTATTGAACGGTAAATTCCGCTGAAACAAATGACGTTGAACCAATTGTTTTTGCAAATGTACATCCAATAATCTGATTGCACAAAGCTTTTGGAAATTATTGATCATGTTTAAGATGTCTTGGATTTCGAAGAATAAAATTTATTTATTTAAAATTGTTTTCGAAATCTGCTGCTCCATTAACGATTCACTGCAGGCTACGTTACAATGACTTCTTTGCCGTGCTTCAAGTGCGCCAAGAAAGTTATTTCCTCATCCAAAGCTATGCAATGTTCAATATGCAGCTGCTGGATAATACCCGATGCTGTAAAATGAAGGACACCACTTATAAGGCGTTGAGGACCTACCATGAGCCGTACGTTCATTTCATCTGTGAAGCGTGCATCCCCCGTCTGGGAGCCTTGCAGTCCTCCCACTTGCCAAATAAGGAAGATCTACATATAAGCGGCTCCATGCTGGTTGATGATTTACAAGGCACAAGTGTTCCGGCTGATAGTAAAACGCCTCCACTCGGTAGCACACCGAAAAAGAGCAAAGCTGTGTCATCCGGACGCCGATCGAAACTAGAAGGGATAAAATTGTTGCACTGCCATCGAACGTGCAAGTGGAATCTGTCTCTTCAGACATTGCGGAACATGTTGTCACGTCTAATGAATTAGACCCCAATGCTAGCGCCACATATGCCTCTGTAGCCGCCATAAATACAGATGCCGATACTGCAATCTGGTCCAATATGTCGAACATGGTCAACAAATTGGAACATTTTTCTAGGAATGTGGTGAAGGAGAGTAAGATCTCACTCCCGGCAGTAAAGCTAACAGCTCACCGGACGCGCGCAAATGCTGCCTCATTATTGTGAATGCGCCGGAACCAGATGGAGAAACATCTGCTGCCAGAATTGAACAGAATAGCCAGTTTCTTCAATCAGTTTTCGGGAAAATGGTTGACCAAGGGGAGGCTGGTATCACAATTGTATAAGCGTTCCGACTTGGACGCAGAAATCTGGAGAGTCAAAAGCCCAGGGTTCCGAAAACAGTACTGGCTCCCGACGATCAGGCCCAAAAGATCCTAAAGCGCGTTCATCGACCGAAGGGTCAATCGTATAAAATATTACGAGATTTGTCGCCTGACGATAGAATCAAAATGAAGACTGCTACGATGGAGCTTAAGAAAAGATTATCCGAGGGTGAGAAGGACCTTCGTATTGTGGATTTTCGCGTAGTAAAGAGGCCATCCAAAGTTCGCTGGAGGCCCATACTGATCGACCATCCAACTGCTCTCCATTAAAGTATTTCGAAGTGCTCTGTTTCAACGCGCGGAGTTTGAGGAACAAATTTGACGAAGTAAGCCATCATGTCTTGGCACTACAGCAAGATATCGTTGGAATAACGAGAACCTGGCTGACACTTGACATTACTGATTCAGAGCTATTTATTCCGAATTACCGCCTACACAGAAGTGATCGAATTGGATCTCGACATGGTGGTGGGGTGGCGATATACGCCAAAGAACATTTATCCGTGGAGGTTGTTGATCGTTTCCGAGATGATGCTGGTTTTGCTGAAAGCATTTGGTGTCAGATCAAGTCCAGTAATGGATCAGCAATGATCGGTGTCATCTACCGTTCACCTTGCTCTCGTATCATGGCAATATTTGACCAGCTCGACCGCCATGGGACGAGGAACGATTGTGTGATACTCGGTGACCTGAATGCTCTGGATATCAACTGGTTGGACCTCGTTACATATGGGGATGACTACCAACGGGAGTTTCTAAATCTGATTCTGGATTTGAACCTCGTGCAGCACGTTCTCGTTCCTACTCGCTATGGAAATGGCCAGACTCCGTCTACTCTTGATCTGGTCTTGTCACCCAGAGAGTCAGATGTGGTTGACTTATCCGTGGAACAGCCCATCGATACGAGCGACCATTGTGCTATTCGGTTCAAATGGACTCCGGGTAAACCGGCCCAGCCGTCGCGGCTTCCACGGAGAAACTTCTGGAACATGGACTTGAAATTGTTGGTTGAACAAGCAGCCTCAATTGACTGGACGTTTCCGTTGATTCCACTATTGATGACTGTTGGAAATGGTTCCTGAATAATATTCGTCGCTTAGAGGATGTTGCTCCATTAATCAGAGATCGTCTTGGCTCCCGTGGTCCTTGGTTTGATAGAGAACTTCGTACCTGCCTGCGGCACAGAAAGCGTCTTTGGATTAAATTCAGAACGAGCCGATCGGACGCCCATTACGAAGAGTATCGGGCTGTACGGAATCTTTGCTCAAAATTGAAGAAGGATAAAAGAAGTCGATTCGAGCTTCAATTAGCAAATTCTTCAAAATATAATCCTAAACAATTATTTGCGTACATTCGGCGACGGGTCAAATCATCGAACCCCGTACCTTCTGTCAAAAATTTGGAACGGGAGGTTATAGAGAGTGACACTGGGAAAGCTGAGGTGTTTGCATCGCAATACCAATCAGTTTACGCAATAGAGTCTACGATATCCTGCGAACGAATATCGTCGACGGAAGTAATGGCCAATTTTGAGATTACGGCTGACATGGTGCGAATCCTCATCGAACATCTAAAGGTACAGACATCT
>JACCGJ010011473.1:0-16261 GCA_013407085.1 Atriophallophorus winterbourni | reverse complement strand
TAACAATGATTCCAACGGGAAACGTTTCTTTTGGCAAAGTCTTCTTCTTGAAAATGACCATGATCGGTAGTTTTTGACCATTAGCCTGGCAACCAAGAACGACACTGAAGGAAGATTTCTCATTCCCCGTGGTGCGTATAGATAAAGTGGACGTCCCTGTTTTTCTACGGTACGGTTCATGGGGATGTCAAAGGTGAGAGGGATCTCATCCATGTTTGTCATGTGGTCAGAATGGATCTTCTTTTCTATGATCTTGTCCTTGCAGTAAGTGCAGAAAATAGCTATTCTTTCATTGTAATCTTTTGGCATTTGCTGCGAAGTAGTAGTTCCTGTGCGGATGGAGAGATGACGCCTTTTCATAAAACGGAAGCACCAAGAAGGACCTCCTTGAAATTTGTCCATATTCATATCACGTGCCATCGCTGTTGCCTTAAGTAGAATGGAGATTGTAGAGACATTTCTACCTGCTTTTCTCCGTTCAGTAATCCACCGCTTAATTTTGTCCTCTAATTGTGGCCATATTGCCTTGTTCCCTCGGAAACTCTTATTCGTCTTCTTTTCTTGACGCAGGTCATCTTCTTGTTTCCTCCACATACGTACCATTGCTTCATTAATGTTGAATTGTTTCGCAGCTTCTCTATTCCCATGTTGTACTGCGCGGCTGATGGCCTTAAGTTTAAAATCCGCATCGTAAGCATGTCTCTTAAAAGGTGCCATTTTGGGGTCTTTAATTACCGGATGTTTAAGCACAGTAGGTACCAGAAATAGTGGTTTCGGTAAGTGAAAGAGTTTCATTTAAATCGCTGAATAGTTTTGTTTTGATCTGTTGTTGATTGTTTGACTCTGACCCCAAAACAAGTCTGTCTAGACAGCATAGAAAGCCGACTCCACGACCATCAGTGATTATTCTTCTACAATCAAGGCGAGCGACATCGTCACTTACCCAAGTCCTGATAAAACATTTTGACAGATTTTTCAGCGCAGTGTGAACATACACTATTCATACATAAGGCGTACCGGAATATAAGGCTCACTGCTGATTTTTCGTACAAATAAGTGTTTTTATGTGCGCCTTATAGTCCGAAAAATACGGTACGTAATAATTATTCGATTAACAGTTTGCTTCATCGATGAACTCCGCTTTGCTCATAACAGTTTATGTGGTACTGTGTCGAAAGCTTTAGTTATAGCAAGGAAGACAACTATGACTGCTAAACCATTTTCAATTGAGCTTCTAATGCAGTCTGAATATTCTAACTAGCAAGTGATGCAGGATCTTTTGTTTAGGAAACCGTGCTGTGCATTAGAAAAAATAGTAGGTGTAAAGTATTTTAGTATAGCTTTTTTCAAATAATCTTGATTAGAAAGCTGTATGGTGTATCGGTCGGTAGTTCGTGATCAAGTGTTTAGAACACGATTTGTATCTGGGTATAACAATCGAGTGTTTTTATTCTGCCGAAAAGGTACTCGATTCGATAGATGCGTTGAAAAAGTTCAGCAATAGAAATTGAAAGTCTTTGCCACCCATTTCGCATCTGGCTGGAAGTATGCCTGCTATATCTGGTTCAAGACTGACAGTTGCTTCTCACAGAATTTATTTGGGTCACTCAGGTTTATACTCGAAATATTCAGTGTACCAGTAGAAGGAGGTTAACTGGTTGTATAAACGTAGTTTGACTTGTTGTAGGTAGAGTTAAAATATAGAAAGAATTTTTCCCAGAAAGCATCAGGGGAACTGATGATTGTTTCACTTATGGAAGAATTACAATTTTTGATAATGAAATGTATGTTGCAGGGTGAGTTGGATGATTGTAACTTGGTAAGATTACTTAGCGATTTCAGCTTATCTTGACTCATATGGGCTTTGTTTTTATCAGATTTATGTGTGTTGTCTGAAGCATATCTGTGACTTCTTGATAGTACATAACAGCGAAGAAGAGCGAAAATATTATTCGTTTCCATAACAACAGAATGTAGCTCCATTTTATTTTTTTATTTTCTGGGCTATCTTTAATTTTTTACGCATAATGAGCTAATATGACGCCTTCTTAAGTAACCCTTTAATTTTTGAATAAATTGTTGAAGAGACCGTTGTGAAATCACTAAAAAGAAAAATTCAGCTCCGGTCTTCTGCTTATACTAATACTGAAATTAGATAGGTGGGTTGAAAACAGTAATTTGACCTTTAGGTAGACCGCACTTGCTGTACATATACGCTGCAAAAGAGATATGAAAGCTGTTAACGTTGACCGTGCAATTGCGAAGAACTCGTTCTTCACCGTTTACTCCGGGGACATTGTGTAAAGTGACATTTCAAAGTTCAGGAACATCATATACAGCTCTTGTCTGTCAAAATAATATAACTCTCCCGGCGTACAAGTGCCGCCAATCGGCTGAGCACTGCCAACCGTCTGAGCGCTGTGGGAAATGAACCATTATTTTATGCATGCGTTGAGTTTATCACCATTGAATAGCTCATACGAATGCTTGTTTAGCTAACAATAAATTTTTTAAACATAAAAACATGTGCTCTTCAATTAATTTCGCAAAGCATCAGCTAAGATGGGGCACATTACTGTAGATAACACTTGTATTGGAGTCTATCGCTGTTTAAGGTGATATATCTGAACATGGATAGCGATTAAGAGGAGTAATTCAATGTAATTCAGGGTTTATAATTGTCTAAAAAGAAACAAGCTTAACAACAACCATAGAATGGTTAAAATTGAAATGTGAGTGTATAAACAAGATAAGATTAAGCAGTATATAAGTGTTCGAGGAATGAATAATTCAATAAAAATAATTTCGTTTCAATTCTTGCAAGCTAGTGAAGTGAGCAACGGTTGAAGATAAACTGTTCCAAGTAAAACCGACACGGACAGAATTAAAAACCTTCTATAGTTCAGGCAGGAATGCAAGCAATCCAACCAAATAGGACACAAAGATGTGTTTCGTCATAAAACAGCCAAACGGAGAACACCAAACTAACGAAACAGGTTCTTCCAACGTCGTTCCACCCGAACATCAAAACCCTTTCCACGATCACTCAGCCATTGTGCTAACCAGTAGTCGGTAAATCCCATTGTTCACAACCGTAAAAATCAATGGTTTTACAGTAGGATTGCAACTTGATGGGGCTTCTAATGTCACCGTTATTTCGACATAAACATGGAAATCTCTTGGCAATCCAAAACCTAAACCCACAAGTCATCGTGCAATCAGTACATGTGGCGGTGCGCTGAAAATATAAGGTCAGTTTTTTGCCTTGTAAATTTTTGTGGTTGAATGCTATCTGCATCATGTTTTGTATCCCATTCCAATCTTAATCTACTGGGTTTCGACTTAATCGAACAATTGGGTCTGTTAGAGCTACCGATAGCCACGATATGCTACCAATCTCAACCAATCGTAGTTCATTCAATCTCACCTAACAATTTACGGAAACAATTCGAAGATGTATTCTGTTATTAGCTGAGGTACTGCATGAAGTTTCAGGCAAAATTACACTTGCGTCAGAGTCAAAAACCTGTTTTCCAACCAAAGCGTCTGGTACCGTACTACTCTATAGAACAGGTGGGCGCAGAACTCACTCGAGACTCAGTGCTCTATGAAATGACCGTGTTAAATGGTGTATGGGTACACCATCGCAACTAATTACGTCCTAAACCTACCAATCCTCAATACAAAACACCAGTTAATGCTAGAATCCCACTGGATATATTACTGGACACATTTGGATTCGCCGTTCAAACTACAGAAATCACCGAAATCACATCCAGTTAAGGCTAAGAGTATTTACACAAACGGTGTAGTTTGTGTGAATGAATAGTTTTAGCCAATCAGATAACCGACCAATCAGATGTCAGAACGTTATTGAGAATAATTTTAGCCAATGTGGTCGTGGTGCAGTGGTTATGTACTTCGCTGGGGGGAGTGAGGTCCCAGGTTCGAACCTCGGGGGCGACGATATTTTCGAAATAATTTTCGTCATCGGTAAGAAGACTCAGCATTCTTTCTAAATAGAGTTTTCTAATTTCTCTCACCTTTATCTCAATTTCGATTTTATCGATAGCGATTTCCTGCTCCAATTTTCTCCTCTCTCTTGCTTTTCTTTTTTTCCATTTCGTCGAGTCTTGCCTCTGCTAGCTAATTGAGATAAAGGAGAGAGAAATTATAAAACTCTATTTAGAAAGAATGCTGAGTCTTCTTACCGATGACGAAAATTATTTCGAAAATATCGTCGCCCCCGAGGTTCGAACCTGGGACCTCACTACCCCCAGCGAAAGACAGTATCATAAAACCACTGCCACCACGACACCTTGGCCTGCAGCCCAATTCAAATATCAATCTGGTGTGACTGCAATAGCACTGGTTGGTTGACGAGGTTCGAATCAAACCAACTCAGAGGACACACGTTTGTGCAATAACCTTTATTCTACCTAGTTAACCTCGAGCGACGGTTGCGAGAATCGAAACCAGCATCCGGTACAGTTTGACCTCAGAGGGGCAAAGTACGAAAGTTTTACGAGGGAAGGTGTTGAGCGAGGCGACCTCACACAAGACACTTGCGACCTCGGTAATGTCCTTATCAGAACAGTGCGGATGAATGCTGTGGCATGTTGTAACCTTGTGCTTCAATTTCCTCAACTGAACCTTCGTTGTCTTACTCTGCACGGACTTCTTTGCCGCTTACTTCGTACACGGATTTCTGTTTTCCATAGAAAAACTCGCCCTGTCCAGCACTAGGACTGGCAAACCTGCGTTTTGAGTCTGTTTGTGAAGAAGCGGGGACTTCTAATCGGCCGTGCACAATAATTTCTTTTTCCACATTATTTTTCGTCATTTTTTGATACGTTCAATCGCTATGATTTTCTTAATTCGTCATGTTTTCACATCAACAAAGGTCGATTTTTAACGCGCACACTTCAAAACAATTACGCGATGCCGTGTTTTATCGTGAGAATTCTGACATAAAAAACTTTGGCTTCAGTATTCGGCCAAAATTGGATAATATATTGAAGCAAACATTAAAAAAGAAGAACAAACATCGTACTGGTTGGCAAGTCGCCCTTCGCCGATGTCATGCCATTTCTAGAATGCCCTCACCTTGTATTTTATCATCGAACGTTCGTTCATTGTGGTCCAAGTACGGTGAAATTTCACAACTATTCACTTCGAAAATTTTGAAGCATACTGGCGCTGCCATGTTTCAAGATACCTGGCTTCATTCGGCAATAGAAAATGAGTTGGTTTCTCTTGAAGGATTCTGCTGTTTTCGACTTGACCAAACCTGTCCCTCAGTGAATCGTGGTGGCGGAGTAATTACCCATATTCGAACTGACTGATGTTCGTATTGCAAACAGATTTTCACTTTTGATAAGCTTGAGATATCCTGCCTGGCTGTTGAATGCAAACCCGGTCATGTTTTCGATTTCCAATCCCTTATTTTGATAAATGCTTATGTTAGTCCAAATTGTTAATCTAACGTTTTTGACGCATTCATTGATGAAGTCTTAATAAAACTTACTCCTTTTCATAATTCTTTGCTTCTTTCAGTTATTGACCTCAATGACTGCAATTTATCTATGTTTTCCCTGTTGTCTCTCGATAATATTGTTCATTTCTCAACTCGAGGTGACGCATTTTTGGATTTTGCCCTAGCAAATGCACCCCATTTTCTCCAGTTGGTAATTCTGACCATTGTGTTATCAAACTTCTCCCTGAAAATTATGGAAGCACTGGGCATAGATACCTTACCCACAGTAATGGTAAAAAGGTGACTCATAGAGCTTGTGAACCTGACAATATTTCAGCCCTGAAGGATATGCTCTCTACCACTAATTTCAATATTTTTCACTAAAATAATGTCTCCATGGAATGTGATATTCTGACATCATATCCTAATTTTTGTTTTGAAATCTGTTGTCCTAAAGAAACTATTTTTGTAAGTACTCATCGTTTCTCCTCTGCTCACCTAAAGCGCCTAAGAACATTGAAAGAGGAAGCCTTTAAAATACATGATCGTAACATTGTTGCGCATCTTTCTCAGTCAATCAAGTTCGAAATTCGACGTCTTGAAAAGCTGTACACGATCAGGCTTCTAAGAACGAAAGACAGTCGTCACCTATGGCGTGCGCTGAAACAAATTTGCGGAAAGAATTACAAGAAATTCCCATCTATTTTGAATATTAATTCCTTAAACTAATATTTTGTGCCCTGCATAACCGATAATGCCTGTGCACCGAACTTTATTTTACCCCTATCCTCGTTTTTCAATTCACCCTTCACCAACGTATCCGAGGTCTTTTGCGGACTTTTAGCTGTCTCATGTTTTAAGGCAGCAGGACCAGACAAACTCTCACCCATGGTACTAATGGAATGTGCTAGAGAACTTTTATTTCCCATCACACACATTTTCAATCGTTGCATGGAAAGTGAAATTAGGCCTCGTTGCTGGAAATCTGTCTGTATAACCTCGATCCCAAAAGAAGATCCTAGTAAATACCGCCCGATCGCGTGCACCTCGCAGTTGCTTAAAGCATTTGAAAGCATTGTACTACGAAGAATGGCATCTAGCTCTCGGGTACACGATGCTTCTCAGTTCGCTTACCGTAAAAATCGATCAGCAGTTGATGCTGTCGCTTTGCTTACGGATTATATCACACGTACTCCAGATAGTAAATCGGAAGCCGTAAAAATTTGTATTCTGGATTACACAAATGCTTTCAACAATGTTCTAAGAAACTTTTTATTGCAAAAATTATTTGAAAGTGGCGTTACAACAAATATCCTTTATTGGATTGCATCCTACTTCAAGGGTCGTCTCCAATATACAGTTTTGAACCGAAAAGCCTCCCGTGAAATACCGATTTCGCGTGGTGTCCTTCAGGGTGCAATATAGTCCCCATTTTTATTTCCCCTTCACATTTCTGATCTTCCTTGTGACCCTTCGACACTTACTATTAAATAAGCTGATGACGTTGCCGTTGCATTGAATCATAATCTTCGTATCGAGCAACATGCTTTCAATATTTATTTTCTAATTCCCCTTACATTTGTCTAGCCCATGGTAACCTGACACTTTATTATCTCAAGTATCATTTTATTGTGCTGCACTTAATACATTTTATCATATTTGTATTTTGTGGAGAAAATAATTTTATTGCTGAAAATTCGTGTGCACGAATAAAGTCATTTTCTTCTCTTCTTCTTCTGAGTCTCGGCTTGGTCATTTCATAACAATCCTGTGTTGTTCCGTTCTCTGCCTTAGTGGGATTGGTCTCTTGTATCATCTAGTTGATCACCAGGCACAACGGTCTCTAGGATCCCGTACATAGCTGGCCTCCTACCAGATGACAGGAGGAAAGCCATTGCGCAAACATAGTTAAGAATTTCCCATCTGCAAGCTTGACCAGTGTTCAATTTATAGTCTTGGAGAGATTTATCACGGATCCGTTGCACAGCCACCACGTGCGCATTTCATAATTAAGCACGGTTAAACATGGCTTTCTTAGAAGAACATCGTGTCTATCGAATCTTCCATGCTTTTGAATAGAGTTTCCAAGGTAACGGATGAAAGCGGACGAGTGTAGCTCGTTTACTTAGGCTTTTTTGGCCTTTGACTTGGAAAGACACAGGTTCCTATGGACAAAGCTTGCGTCTAAAGGAGTACTTCGTAAGCTTAATGACTGGATAACCAGTTTTCTTTGTGTTAGATGCTTCTAGGTCATTGGAGGTTTCCGTACTAGCCCAATATTCTTCCGGATCTTCATCGATGATTTGCAATCTCAGTTGTCATGCCATTGCTGAATGTTTGCTGTCAATGTCAAAATTCACTGGATCCAGTGATCACGGTGGTCCGTTGAGAAATATGGTTAAAGTCATTAAATGGTCACCGGATTGAGATCTTCCTCTAAACTATAGTAAATGTCATCTCTTGTGTGCAGCACTCAAACAATTACAGTAACTGCAAAAAGCGGTAGGATTGACTTTAAACATATTTAGACGGTTATGGATTTGAGTAAAGTCGTAAGAGCGAACTTTAAATGAGCTGTGCAATGTGCCTTATGTGGCACAACGAGCTAGAGTAGAACTCTCTAGGTTTAAATATGATCTGAAATGTAGAACGCCGGGAGTGTTTATCCCCTTATATACTTAGATTGTAAGGCGTCAATTCGAATACTATGCGCAAGCCTGGCGCCCTTTCTTCCGAAACGTCCTATTACTACTGGAGGCGGTCAGCTACCAAAATGGTTGAAGCTATGCATAGGGAGCCCTAAGAGGAATGTCTACTTTCTTTAGGTCTATTTTCACTTTAGCGTCGGCGTCTACGGGGTGACCTAATAGAAACTTTCAAAATCATGAAAAGTCTAGAGGAGGAGGGTTGAGAAAACCTGTACTCTGTAGTGATCAACTCTTTAACTATTGGGCATGCCATAAAGCTAGCAAAAATCACAATCGTCAGAATCTCCAGCAACACTTCTTCAGTGAAAAGGCGGTAGGCTTTTGAAATAATCTTTCCGAAGACCTTAAAGCTTGCATATCGTTAGGTGCGTTGAACAGGAGTTTAGATGCATCGAAAATATGGCTGGTCAAAATCAGTTCAAACCTTTTCCTTTGAAGTTCTAAAGGGTAAAGTTTCAGTAAGCTTCTTCTATCATCCTACGCAAGGTGGCGCATTTCATGACCCAACTTAGTCTTCCTCCTTTGTACTCTCTCCAAAGAGTCGCATTCGCCTTTTGCCTGAGGAAATGCAACGGACACCCATATTCTAACAAAGGACGGACATTTGCAGAGAAAAGTGACATATGCGGGTAATGGTCGCAAGTTAACACCGAATCATCCAGAGCATCCTGGTAGCGCTGCGTATACTCCGACAAGTGTCAGCCTTAGAATTCCAGGAATCCATAACCAGAATCCCTAAGTCTTTTTCGACAGTCACCGCTCTAATATTCTTACTTTCCAGATAGTATTTGCCAGCAGTGTCATCAGAGTATATGCGCATGACGACTGTCTTGTCCTCATTTATTGGTAGTGTCCAACAATATGCCAAGCTGGCTAAGTCATCAGTTGCTTGTTGCAGTTAATTATGGCCATCGTTGGAACTGACAGAGGCCCATAGTTTTAGATCATCCTCGAATAAAAGACAATCGACGGCTATTGCGTCCGTAATGTCATTCACGAACATTTTGAATAACAATGGGCCAAGAACTGATCCCTGCGGCACTCCGAAGCTTGCTATTATCTCTGAAGACAAAACTCCATTTACCTCTACACAATTTGACCGCACGTAAATGAACGCCTCGATCATCTTAAAAAGAGACATTTGAATACCTAGACCTTCCAGCTTGACGAACAATCGGCGACGGACACGCGGTAGCACACCTTACTAAAGTCGATAAAAACAATATCGAGGCTTGACCAGCACCAGTAAAACTCACCAACTTTCTGAATTCATGTTAGTATGGACACCAACGCCCGCACCTCAAAAGAAATTGCTGTATTTTTCTCTTGATTAACATCTCTAAGTATTTTTCGATCACAGAAATAAGTGTGACTGGCCTGTTATTAGCGGGACAACTAGGATCCACACTCCTGAACAGAGGTTTGAAGATAACATGTTTACATTCCCGTGACAAGAACCCTAATATCAAAGATTTTTCAAACAACCTGATCAGCGGATTGCAAAATTCATCTGAGATTGCTCGTAAAACCAATGAATGAATACCGTCTAGTCCTGGCGCGGATTGTGTGTCTAACTGTTCCAATAGGAGTCTAACCGTCTCTAGATCTAGATCAACATCTGAAAGGACCTCACTGTTCTGAGAGATATAAAGGGGTTACTCTCTTCGAGAGTGTATACGGAAGCATATTGCTTAACCATGGCTTCGGCTCCGTTCTCAGTAATGTCAACTCCGTTATGTATCATCAAATTAGCGATATTTGGCGATGCCTTCGTGCGGCGAAGAATGTATGCGAATAAGCGTTCCGGTGCACAAGTAGACTCGTCAACCAATCGCTGCTCGTACAACATACGTTTCATGCGTTTCAATTCGGTGCAGAGGTTTCTAGCTTACCGATAATTGTCGTAGTCAGTAGCATTTTTCCGGCTCAGGATTATCGAACACAGCCTATAACGTTGTCACAAAAGTTTCAAGAGCACATTGTCAAACCAATGAGGACCTTTCACCTTACAATGACGTGTGGACAGCTACTTCAATAACTGTCCAGATATTATTCCGGATCACCAGCCAACAATTTTCAAAATCAGCTGATCGAAACACAAATCAAGAGATGATGATTTCGAATATTGTAGGGACAACGTAGTAGACGTACAAATTTGCGCTTGCATAATTTTAGATTTTATTGCTCGCGCTATTGACGGATCTAGAAGGTTTTTATATCATCGAACTTGTCTCAACTTCCTCATTCGGAATATTTTATTTCCAAGTCTGAGTAACGTGTTTCCTTGAAAATCGAAGTTTTCTAGTTTCAACCCAACATTACATATTTGTGCATGTGATTTAGTTGAAACCAGTGATGCAGGGCATCGAAATCCTCTTGCAGCATCAAACAATCTTCACTGGATTGGATTTGCTTCAATACTTTATGGCATCAGCAAAAAGAACCATCTTTAACAGTACTACTTGCGCAATATCATCTATGTATAATAATAAAAGGATAGGCCCGAGCACCGAACCTTGAGGGACGCCGACGGTGACATTGCGGTTTTTGACAGAACGCTGTCAATGCGGACTCGTACATTCTGATCGGTCGAAAAATCCGTTCTCACACGATAATAAGTTCCCTGTTATCCCATATTGCACTAATAATGATAATAATGATGTATATTCTTGGATACACTAAGTCATGCCATGCATGATCATTTGTTTTCATGAATGAGTACATTGATTAAAACGGTAATTATACAAATGTTTAGGTCAAACATAAATACATTTTTTGTGAACAACCGTAAAAAAATGTTGGATAACATTTGTTCAGATGGTAGCTTGTTTAAAACATAAAATTGATAGAATATCGGAAAAATAAATGATAAAGGTTCATGTTTTTAACGAATACGACAGTAATTGTTTAATTTAATTACAGTTTGGGTAGGTTTGGACCGCAATGTTTATTCATGTATGATGTTCCAAATGCAACTTCAAACGCAGAGAATTGTATAGGGAGTTCACTTCATCGGGTCACGGAGATATGAGTTGGATCGCCCTTTCAAGAATTGCGAGAGTGTATTTTGTTGAATTTCAACAATTCTGAAAAGTAAATTCTCAAGAAAAAAGTTATATGTCACTTTAAATTTTTTTATTGCTAAAAAAAATTAAAGCCTCTTATGCCGTATAAGTATAAATTATCTATAGTTGTATTAATTAAAAATAGCTTACCTAATTTTTCCGGAGATAAAAAAGAGTTGAGTTGCTTTTTGAATTCAGTTTGTGAAGTGCTCAATCTTATATTATTGGAATGTGAATTCCATAGGCGAAAATATTTATAAATAAAGAAATCTCTTCGTATACGATTGTGGATTTTCGGTATACATATTTTGTTTTTGTGTCGAAGATTATATACTTCAGAGTTTTTGAAATCTAATTGTAAATCAATTTCGATCATATCTTTTTTTAATATTCTGTAAAAGAGTTTAGGATTTTTTTATTCTTCGAAACCATAATGGTTCCAATCCTGGGATCTGACATCTTTCCTTATATGAATGCTTATCCGAACTGGTGGTAATGGATCGTGTGGAAGAACGTTGGATGCCTTCTAAAGCATAGCTATCAGACCGAGTAATGTTGCAGTAATCTAATAAAGGTTGTGTATGTAACTTGTAAAGTTCCAGCTTGCATTGGGGCAGAGGAATGAATCTATGAAGTAAACCTATATTCTTTTTTGTTTTAGAAATTAAGTAGCAAATTTGTTCATGAAATGTAAGTGATCCAGAATATCGATAACCTAAATCACGTACACATTGTGCTGGTTGTAGTAGTGTAATATTTAGGATGATCGAATCTTTTGGTATGATACAGTTGAAATTTATGGAAGTTGATTTATTGGTGGAGAACTCAAGACCGTTTCGAATACTCCATTGAACTAGAGCATCCAGTTCTTGGTTCAATTTTGATATAAAGTCGTTAGTCTGGTTAGATGAAAAGGCTATGGCGACTTTTATATCATCTGCAAACAAAAAGATCTTACAGTGTGTTATGACAGATAGTTTATCGTTGATCAATATCAAGAAGAGTAGTGGACCTAGAACGCTTCCTTGTATGACTCCGCTTGGAATTGGCAAAGTTCTAGAACGGTAGCCATTTATATTTACCGAAAAGGTGCGACCAGTGAGAGAAGATTCGAACCATGAAAGTAGGTTTCCAGTAATACCTACAGCAGATAATTTTGCGAGTAGTAGATTATGCGGGACCCTGTCGAAGGCTTTCAAAATATCGATGAATACAACTATGACTCCAAGGTTTGAATCTAGTGATTGTGTCACGTAATTTAAAAATTCTAGTTGACAAGTGACGCAAGATTTTCTGTTGAGAAATCCGTGTTGGTTTGATATGAAATAGTTTGGTGTCAAGTATGCTGGGGTGGCCTGTCTGACAAGCTGTTCAAATATTCTAGCTAGAAGTGGTGTGTGATTAATGGGTCGATAATTGGTAAGTGTATGTAGTGATCCGGACTTATGTCGCAGAATGACAACTGAATGTTTCCATTCTAAGGGGAAAGTTCCTGATTTGATAGACGTATTAAAGAGATTGAGTAGTAATAAGAAGAAGTCTTCAGATCCAATTTTGTATATTGCTGGTACGAAACCTGTTTCATCAGGTTTGTAGGAGATTGTAACTTGATTACAAACTTTACGTATGTCAGAGTTATTAATTGTAATTGTGTCTAACGTATTGCATGTAAGGTGTATGATTACCTCTGGATAAGAGTTGTTATTATATGAAGCATTGAAAAATAAAAGAAATTCCTCGCAAATAGCAAAAGACTCAGTTATTACTGGGCAATTATTACCATGTTGATCCTGTTTAATGATGTAGTTTATCTTATCTGAATTTTCCGATGCCCTAGCGTTCATTAATTTAGATAATGCTTTCTGTTTTTTACTAGACTTGAGGGCTGTAGACTCATCAGAAATCAGTTTATGGTTCATAATTTGTACTAGTTTGTCAGATAGTTCATACGCGTGCAAAATGGATGTTATGTCATGCTTATTACGAGCATATGATGTCAAATAAGCAATGCGTTTTTCTAACTTATGAGCTTTACTCAGTTTGAGGCGTCTAGCATGTCTGGTAGTAGATTTCTGTAGTACGTCACCAAGTTTATTATGAAAGATTTTGGAGGTTACATTAAAATTGTCAGAAAGGAAAAATGCAGTCCAATCTTCGATTCTAATGAGGTTTTTAAAGATTTTGCAATCTATGTGAGTAATTATATGTGACTTTTTAACACTAGTTATTATGCTATTGCAACTCAATTCAAAAGATATAATGTTATGATCTCCAATAAAAAAATGACGGAGATACGTTCAGGTTTGAAGGTGTGATATTCATAGCTTTTGCAGGGGCAGTCTGTGGTTGACCTTATTGAATGCCTTTCATACATTATTATAGTAGCCACGAACGGAGTATCCTAGATCAAGAGACGTTGTCCAATCGTCCAGAGTAATGAGTGAATTTGACAGACATCTGTTTCGACGAAACACATGTTGCGCTGCTGATAAAATTCATTCAGTTTTAAGGTGACTCACGATGCACTCAGTTGGGATGCGCTCTATAATTTTCGAAATGCGAGGTAGCAGCGTACCACACCTTTAATTTGGTACGTAAGAACGACAGTCAACCTTGTAAAACGGTATCATCACACCAGCTTTCCAAGCTGACGGTAAGCAACTGTCGTTACGACCACGGATGAAAACCTTCTCTGGAATGTATGAAAGATGTCCATTACACGCAAGGATAATAGCTGAGGTAAAATTTTCCACACTCGGGGATTTCTTCGTATTTAGTCGCCATAGATGTCATTTCACAACGACTTGGTCAATTATTGGTTCAGTTAGAGGTTCTTCGGGGTTTAATAAACCATGATGCAATTATTGCTGTTTCTGCAAAACAGTTGCAAATAAAAGCTCACAGGAGCACCCGCTGTCTCTTGAGCTGTATCAGTCATTCCTTTTTCTGTCATGAGCGAAAAACCACGGTTTTACCTTGGTTCTATCATTCACAATTTTGTACAGTAATTTGAGATTATATTCCATTCTTTCCATCATGCGTTGCTGGTACTGTTGTTTGTCCTGCGAAACGAGGGTGGTCACTCTGTTCTTTATTCGGAAAAATTGAAACTCAGTTTCAGGATTAGCAAGATCAAAATGAATGGCCCGGGCTCGTCCTTTCAATGAAATCCATCAATTCGTATTTAGTCGCCATAGATGTCATTTCACAACAACTTGGTCAATTATTGGTTCAGTTAGAGGTTCTTCGGGGTTTAATAAACCATGATGCAATTATTGCTGTTTCTGCAAAACAGTTGCAAATAAAAGCTCACAGGAGCACTCGCTGTCTCTTGAGCTGTATCAGTCATTCCTTTTTCTGTCATGAGCGAAAAACCACGGTTTTACCTTGGTTCTATCATTCACAATTTTGTACAGTAATTTGAGATTATATTCCATTCTTTCCATCATGCGTTGCTGGTACTGTTGTTTGTCCTGCGAAACGAGGGTGGTCACTCTGTTCTTTATTCGGAAAAATTGAAACTCAGTTTCAGGATTAGCAAGATCAAAATGAATGGCAAGGGCTCGGCCTTTCAATGAAATCCATTTTCTAGTTCTACTGCGAACAGTGAATCTGAAGGTTCGGACATCTTTTCTGGGAATGAATAAAGAGTTTAATTTGATTTGCATCTGATGGTAGTTCAACAATGAGTTGTAATGTGTATTTGATTCACTCAAATCAAGTCTAATCTCGTTTAGTTTACGAAGTGCTTCCTTGACTGTCCAAAAGTCGGCTTTACGGATGACTTTCTCCTCGTCGCTGTGTCTCAAAGCAATGCAGAAATATTTCAACAATACCACGACATGATCACTTTGCCCCAATGAAGTTTATTTGGTGAATGATCCGATTCTTGGTGCGTTTACATTCAAAACAAGGTCCACAATAGATAGAAGATCTGTTCCTATCACTCATGTATGGCTGAACATATGGGTGCACAAGGGTACTAGGTCGAATACTTCGTGAAGTTTACGCTCCAGTGAGTTCGTTGGATGCTGGCCTCTTGAGTATATACTCGAAAGGTTGAAGTCCCCAATGAATAACATTTGAGAGTGTTGTCCAGCGTTGAGGCGCTGATGTTTTTCAACAAGCATATCGTTGTGTTGTGCGGTTGATTTTCGTGAGCGGTGTATGACCCCGATTGTACAGCTGTCACTAGATCCTGGGTCAAGTGAGCACCACAGCGTGAAAGTGAGTGAAATTTCAGTATCTTAGATGAAGTTTATCTTTTTATGTTGGTCAAACAGGCTACGGTGAGGACGTACAAATTTGCGCTCGCATACTTTTGGATTTTATTGCACGTTGCGTTGACGGATCTAGACGCTTTCTATATCATCGAACTTGTCTCAACTTCCTCATTCGGAATATACTATTTTTCAGTCCAAAAAACGTGAATCCTTGAGAATCAAAATTTTCCAGTTTTAACTCAAAGTTACCTACCCTTTGTAACATTGCTTTTAATCCATAATAACGCAAAAATTCAGAAACCATCAGAAAACCATTAGTTATTTCAACACTGTCGGATCAATTCTCACATGACAGACCCGCTTTATGTGAAAGTGTACTACTTTTACTGTTCGTTGGATTGCAACACATTGCATTCACTCGTTGTTGCACTCTACCGATAGACACCGATCGATAACCGACCACTTAACCCACTGTATAGACTCGTAATCGCAAAATTGTAACGATGACCGACAACGTGACCTTAAACGGACCTGACGATGAGGCTTGTAAAAAGTGCAAGCTTTGTCAAAAGCTGGTAAGTCCCAGATCGCGTCAAGTTAAATGTTACATAAGTTCAATTGCTATTCATGTGAACTGTGACAAGTATTCATCACCCGAATCAGTGACTCTAATTATTATTGAAAAATTATCAGGCATCTGCCATATAAGCAATCCATGCAGATTCAAAGTGACTTGTGATTTATCTAGAGTCGAAAATTCTGATCAAATTTTGAAAAATGACGCACGGT